>LQNS02278161.1:3092050-3106513 GCA_001587735.2 Parhyale hawaiensis
ATGGAAAAAGTTACACGAATAAAAAGTGTTTTTTTTTTAATTTTACATATTATGTGAAAATTTCAGTAAGATCGGACCACTAATAAAGAAAATTCCAAAATTTGTAAACGATCCCCTTAAGTTATAGTAATAGTCTTAGATAAATTTTAATAATTTCAAATTTCTCTCTTATGAATCGGCAAAAACTTTAACAGCGACCTGATAGTTGGGACGGTCGAAGGGAGTCATTGCCGTCGCATAACAGTCATACAGCACGTATTTGACCCGATTGTTACGGCCCTCTGTGATCGACTGTAACCGTGCACTGCTCTGTGGCCTATAGCCGATATTTATCTGCAGCACGAACTAGAGCGTCTGTATTTCCAAGTTGGGATAGCTAATGAGAGGCAAACTAACACAAATGATATTAATAACTTTGTGAATCAAAATAGCTAAATTCTGTAGGTACCTGGTAGTAAAGAAGGCAGATGGATTTGAGTAATTTCGATTTCTTTTAGTCAAAGTTGTGTTTTTTTCTGCGCAGCACTCAGTCCCATGCGAGGATGTCGTCTCCTCTGAAGATTGTCGTGGTGCTGGGCAGCATGAGGGAGGGCAGGATGGGCGACCGAGTGGCTAAGATGATCGTCAATAAACTGGAAGCCAAGGGCCACCAGATCACACTGTTGGGTGAGTTTTATAACTCTATTGGCCGTATGTACTATTAGTTGCCCTTTCAGACATCTTTCTTTCCGTGCTCACTTTTTCTTTCCCGACTTGCTGTGCTCGTACGCGTTCATTCAGGGCGGAAACACGCTCGTTCATGGTTCCACATATCTAACAATACGTACGCTACATGTCACTTTCTCTTTGTAGCATCTTGTGTTACGTCTAAGGAGGCCTAATCTACTTCCGCAGCATTCATTCTCTCGCCCTGCTGAAGTTTCCATGATAAATATATACACGTCATCGACAATAAAGTCATATCACGAAACTCTAATATTTTGGTTTTATTTGCCGTTTCAACATTACATAGTCGGCAGAGCTTCTGTTGCAGCAGTGGTCATGTCGGGCCTGTTGCTAGAGTTCAGTCACGCGTCCCAAACAAAACTTGGTTTATCAAGGCGAAAGCACAAGACTTTTCCTTCACAGTTAGCTTTACGTGTCCGATTGAGTGCAGTGCATGTGAACGGAGTTCTATGAATACAGAAATAGCCACGTGCGTCGATGATAAGAGCAGGGTCCTACACTCCCTCACCACTGTACACAAGCACTCTTCAGATAATAAGACGTGTTGGAGTGGTGGTATGGTGTAGCTATACGCGCATCATTGCCGCCGCAGCTGCACAGGCTGTCATCACGTTGGAACAGGAAATAAATTCTAAACAGAAGTGCCGGAGGACATCTATATCAGATACCCATAGCCTGAAAGTCAATCTTATTCCTGATTAACCTTTTCTTCCATGCCGTAGCAAACATATCACGCTTCAGATAGTGTTATTCCTGCAAGAGAGGCGCAGTGTATCACATATGGTACAGTTCTGACGGTGGTATTCCTACTGGGAAGGCAAGGTTAAATGGTTGACTCACGCAGTGAAGTGTTAATTCCCGAAACAAAGGATTGATTGCCATTTATCTTTCGCTTGCCGCAACTGTATCTGCTCTTGCCCGATGTTGTAAATTTTTATACAAATTATTGGACTGGCCATTCTATGTGGCTTCAACTTGGACGCTCGAAAAGAATATGCCCAAATTTGACATCGATCTTGCTTCCTTCTGGTTTTGACATGTGAAATGCTGCCTTTGAAAACCGAAGATATTATTGATGATAGTCATTGAATTGCAGGGAGCTACTTACTAGTTGATGTGGAAAAAAATATGAACGAATTTATGCGTTAAGTAAATATATATTTCTTACTCGTCCTTCCAGCTCCTCTGTGTAGTAGTTGAAAGAAAATTATGAGTTACCCTCCAAGGGGCATAAGATGGGTCATAGGGAAAGGTTAAAGTGAGGCTCGCCCTTCCTATATGATCGGGAACAATGCTCCCAGGGGATCCTGTAGTTACCTTAGCCTGAGCTAGGCCTTCGGGTCGTCTTTCCTTCGTGGCCACTGCGCTTCTTTCCGCTTGCACACTCTAACTGATGTTATATTTCCTTGTCGTTTTTCTTTCCCGACATGCTCTTCCCACGTGCACTGATCCTGCGTGGGAACGTCCTCGTACACTGAGGTTTCACCTGTCGATCGACGTACTATATGTCCCTTCTTGCTTCCTCTATGACATCGCCTTTGTTGTGGAAACTGAGGCTTGAACTTCAATACTCTAATAATTTTAGTGGCACCGGAAGCTCAAACTACTCAGTATGAGTTAATAAAAATGTGATTTGTTGATTGCCGCAGACCCGATGACGATGCAAAATGAGGGGAAGGTGATCCAGCCGATGCACTTCATCAGAGACCCGTCAAAAATTCCTCAGTGGATGACAGACACCAACGAGATTATCAAGGTATAGTTCAATGAGTTTATTTGGTTATTATTGGCAGCAAACAAAGAAATCTGTAGCTGCTGTTTATGATACATGCACGCTTCAGAAACTCACTGTGCATTTTTAGATTTGTTACCTCAGCCAAGAAGGTTATGGTTTTGCCGGCGTTTGTCGGTCTGCTAGCCATTCAACTCTCAAAGTTACAGACGAATCTTCGTGAGATGTACAGAAACTATTGGGAATGTCGCGAAAAAAGATGATTATAGAAGTTTTAATTATGATCCGTCTGTCTGTCTTTCAGTGGTATAACTCAAAAATTTATCGACGAAGCTTATTGAAATTTTGAAATTGCGAGGAATATTGAGAGGAACGGATGCTCCAATTGCGGTTATTGTCCGGAAGACATCCTGGAGTCTGTTTTTTTTTATATTTTCGTTAGCTTTGCGTTTCTTGGCGGAGGTCTGCTCTCTCGAAGTGCTTCTCTTATTAGAACAATTTTTTGAAAATATGCTTAACAAATCGCTGTGGCACCGATTATGATTGTGCACCATATCTCGGATGACGCGGTCTATCAGCCATACCTGCATGTTGTTACAACTTCTTCCATCGCTAAAATCAGATTAAAGTGAACATATGAAATCTGAGAAACTTTTATAATATAATGATGGGGATAATATGATATGAATAAAAAGTGCAGAGAGACATTTCAAACACTGCGCATTTTTGCAACCGTTCCGTATGGTTTGAAAGCTAATTTCAGAGTTGAGTTGGATACGTCAAGCGATGATTGGAATTTAAAATTATAGTGCGAATGTCGTGCTAGCGACGTGTAGAAGAAAGGTTAAAAGTCCCAGAATGCAGGGTTACGACCCTCGGAGTTATATTCTGACGGGTCCTATCCCTGTCAGAATGTATCTGGGCATCAGTCACCCAGGGGTTGTCTGAGAGCTTTTTTCTGCAGGAGATGTTGCAGCTGGTCGCAGTTCCCGATAAGAAGGTTACTTCATTAGGTTAGGTAGGTTCTTTATATGTACTTCCCCTTCTGTTCCTCGGAGTGGGCCGCCGAATGGGGTGGTTAGCGACTCATCTCATGAGGCTCCTACCTGCTCCCGTGTGGGGGCCTCGGATGGGACCCTCTGCACGGGTGTTTTCTTCTGCCTATTTTTCATTTTGTTTTTGTCTCCAGGAGATGCTTCACGCCTGATTTCCCCGCTAGTAGTAGCGCACTGAGTCGATTGAAACTTTAAGGCAGGAATACCAAAATAAAGTATTCATATTGATATAAAGAGTTATTAACATCTCTATTGAGTTCACTTTTGAATAACCGCGCTGCGTCTAGGGTAGTAAAATACTGATCTGATAATATTGATAGAGCAAGTTCAACTCCGACTCCAGGGCCCAGCTAGTTTCCAACTCTGACACTTAGTCTTTAAAAATGTCCCACTCAGACTCTAGCAGATGGCAATGATTGCTGGATTGCATCCATCCTACAAAACTATTTGCGCAACCTAATAGCTAGTGTATATGATGTGCGCGTTTGGTGGATTTGCGCGATCGATCGATCGCGCTGCGCGTTTGGTGGATGTTGTAGGTATTAGGCCGTAATTTCGGGTAAGTTGGACTATGTTCGGGTTTAATGTTGGGTAGGTTAGGGGAGGCAAGGTTTGTTTTTTTTTTTTTTTTTCCATTTTAAAATTTGAACGATCCACCAAACGCGCAGCGCGATCGATCGATCGCGCAAATCCACCAAACGCGCACAACATATACATATTATACCTACTCATTGAGTCCTGTGTTTAATAGTAGAGGAGGTGAGACCGTGAGAGTGGAGATGCAGAGAGGCATTGAGACCTCGGGTTAGGTGCTGCATGAGCCTGAGTCACCATACGTCTGACGCGCTCTCATCGATTTGCTGTAAATGTCGAGTACAGACGAGAGAACGAGGGACAAGCACTTCTACCTCATCGCTGCTAAGAAACTATCCCGGGCCGCTAGAGCAAGTATATGGGACCTACCTGAAATTCTGGTGCAATATGTGTGCCTACTTATTAGTCCTAGGCACCTGTTCTCGCTGAACCGCACACTGGCTCTCTGGCCACATACGGTGCTATACCACAACCAGTAAATAAGTCAATGCTTAAAAGTGTCAGATTTAGAAATCGATAGATTTCGCTTATCAGCCTTGTAGGTTTGCTTCAGTTAACCCTAACTTCCGTCTGTATGCAAAGGGGCGGGATTAGAAGGTGACTGAATTCATTAACTACAAAGATTTTCGGTGATAATTCAAGCCGTCATAACTATGCATACCGAAGCCGACTTGATAAGAGTTGATACCTAATGCGCAACTGCCTGCGGCCAGGCGAGCGACGGCCTGATGGTAGTGACAGCCGAGTACAACTGCTCCCTGCCGCCGGCCCTGCTGGCGCTGCTCGACAACTTCCCTCCTGCCTCCTACAGGCACAAGCCTGCCGCCCTCGCCTGCTACACTCTCGGTAAGATGCCTCTTACTTGTGTCTCTTGTTCAGAAACATAATTGTCTCTTTCTCTGAAACGTTGACCTCTGCAAGCGTCTCGTTCTTTTTTTTTATTCAAGCATTATTAGCCTTTTCTCAGAAAAATTAACCACTTGGAGGCTCTTGCGTCTTTTCTTCAAGCATTATTGTCCTATTCCTCGTAAAGTTGACCACTTCGAGCTCTTATCCAAAACTTGATGCCACCGATTCAACACATGAAATTATACTGTTCTTTGTAGTTATATTTAAGCCAACACCCGTCCCTCAGTATGTCTTCTATGTAATGTGACATCAATAACTATTACAATATGCTTGACCTAGCTAAATTTTCTCTCATATCTTATGACCGTTCTGTCTGTATATAGTTCACTGCTACCCGTTGGGGGACGAGAGTTCAATTCAGTTATTTTAATTGTTAATTTGAAACACTGCAGGTTGTACAATTAATGACATATTGGGGAGCAGAGCTTCCCCAGGACCCCATAGGTTACTGTAGTCGTCGCTAAAACTTTGAGACGCGTTATCTTTCGTGTCTACGTTGCTTCCTTCCATTTCATTCTGTTACGGGTGATGCTTCGTTCTGTGGTTCCTCTTCTACCACGTCTCGTCCTCTTACCTACTCGTTGTTCCCGTGTAGAAACACGCTCGTGCATGGGTTCCACGTCCTTATCGACATACTGTTATATCCCTGATTTCTACCTCTATTTGATCGCCGTTGTTTTGGAAACGGAGGCATAAACTATGAAATATAATATATAACAGGTTTACTTATACAGTACTTACTTGAGCAGGTACGTTGGGAGGCTCTAGGGCTGCCGTCATTGCCAGGCCCTTCCTGAGCGAGCTGGGACTCGTCAGCACACCGAAAGCGCTCTATATATCGCAGGTATCTATAGTGCTTTCTGTAGTCTCTGATGTTGTAACTTCTGACAACCCTGTTAGAAAATCATAGTCCGGTGCCTACGAGCATATAGTGAAACGGCACCGGATAATATCTGATAATTTCCTGAATATTTCCGATTGGGGGAGTTCTTGGAGGCTTGTGCTCTACCAGAAATAGAAGCGGTGTAACCTTGACGAGGTGTGGCGGCCTGTTTCGACCGAGCACTTCACCTGGCCTTAAGCACCAGGTGGGCTGTAACCTTTCGGGGAGGTTGTGCATGTGAGGTACTTATTAGTAGTCCTCAACTCCTAGATGGGGATATCTTGGCTGTCCCTGTCTGGATATCCTTGGGCCTCATCACCCGAGGGGAGTCGTTGCATCTAGCCGCGGTCGCTGCTCTAAGATAAGTTTGTAGCGTTAGATAAGCTTTCTTTACTTCCCCTTCTACTCCACGAGATGCGCCACTGATGGTCGTGGCACATCTCGCAGTTCTCCAACCTGCTCCCTTGGAGGAAGGCGTCGGTCTCGTTTACTTGTCTTCAGTTCTTATCTGTTTCTTCTCTTTTTGAGATGCTGCGAACCTTGGACAGCAACCCGGCAATGATGCCGTAATTTGGAAACTGTCTTGGTGCGCAGGTGCCGCAGAAAGTGTCGGAGGCTGGCGAGTGTTTGGACGACCACACGAGCAGCAGTGCGGACAAGCTTATCGACGAGCTGGAGTGGTACGCCGCCGCACTAAAGAACCACGCTGCTTCAGTGCCCAAGCCAACATAGTTGGGCAACGTTGGCTTCTGTCTTCTTTAATCTTGTCCGTACCTACCAGACTGTGTTATTTACTACAAGGTTTTTTTGTCCTATTGTTGTGCTACGAGGAAAAATTTTTGTAGCGAGGTAGAATAAGATTGAAGAAAAAAAGTTTCTTTCCAGCAATGAGTTGCAAATGGGCTGGTTGCTGCAGAAAAAAGACAAACTTAAATCCTCCGTCCACACCCTTTTCATGCTCTCTTCATCTTTGAAGAGCTCTAGTGAGTGTATATCTTGTCTTGGCTGCAATAGCGAAGTGAGGAAATAAGTGGCATGGGGACCTGCTGATTGTGTTGCAGCTAAGAAGTACAGTTATTGAGATGGACCCAAGGACTTACAAAGCGCTATCTAGTTCCTATCCTTTACGTACCTATGTTGAGAGCAGAGTGTAAAGCTATTCCTACGATATACCTGATTTTGCGGTCAATGGGTTAAATGTAAAGTTTAGTTGGAGTACCACTGTATGAAACAGGATCCTGAGGTCTACTTACTCGGTAAAAAGTAAAATTTCTAGTCGTCACTTACAGAGATTGACCAAGAACAATTTTTTGTGGCATTTATTTAATGTTATTTCTAAGAGTTTATTACCTTGAAGAACAGAATCGAACAAAAAATATGCATTCATTCTTTTGTTGGATTCAGTAGGTTTCAGACACTGCGAGATGGTTTTCTTTGACGTTGCTCATTTGTTGCTTGTTGAGTATTTACTGTACATTATTTAAATTGCTTTTTCAAACTTCGCTTTTGCTAGTTTATTTTCTTTTAATTCTTTAGTGATTTGCGTAGCTGTATATGGCATATAATGAATTATGAATAGTAGGCCTAATTTTGTGGCAGGAATGATAGCTGCAATCAGTACGAAATGGTAGGATAATTTTAATCGCTTACAAACTAATAACAACTGTTGCTCGATATACGTTTCACTTGTAGAAAACGACTCTCAAGTGCTGTCGACTCTTGTCGTCTTCAAAGTTGAAAAGAGAAGCTAGGTATATATAACTGTTGACTGGCCAATAGAAATTCATTAGAACTTTCCATACAAACACCAACATGGTGCTCATTTTGAGGCAGATATCCAGAGACACATTCAGTAGAGATATGATCACCCCTCAGGGGGCATAGGATAGGCCATAGGGTTAGGTTAGTTAGGTTCGCTTATCATATGTTCTGGGGCCCAGTAACCCCAGGGGGCTCTTGTAGGTTACCTCAGCCATTAGCTAGGCCTTCGGGACGTCTGTCTTTCGTGCCCACTTTGCTTCCTTCCCGATTTCATACTCCTCCTTGCTCAGGCTTTATTCTGTTCTTCCTCTTCTTTTCCGACTTGCTGTTTCCATGCGCGTTGATCCTGTGTGGGAACACCTTCGTGTATTGGTTCCTCATTTCTATCGCTATACTATACGTCCCTTGCTCTTTCCTCTGTGATAGCATTCTGCTCGGAAACGGAGGCCTAAGCTTTCTGACTATAAACTAACTAGAGATATGATTGCATCAAGGTTGCTTGCACTTAAGAAGTGCCTTAACTTCTGCCTTCTTTGTCGTGTTTACATGCAATTTAGTGTTTGATGGTGATTGCTATTTATATGGTGAGACCCTATAACCAAGTGAACTATACTGACCAAATTGTATCAGTTCAGATGTGTCTGTGCTTATTTTGCATTGTGTGATACCAACGCAATTTGTATAAAATTAAGATGGAAAAAATTCAGGCTTTCGTCCACCCTATTCCCACAACGCATTCTGCATCAAATGTACTCTTAGTTCGGGTGTAAAGATTTGATAAGAGAACTGATGTAAATATCCAGTAATGACTACAGGTTTTTTGATACAACATTTTATTACTCTATGAACTTTCTAAAACTAAGAAAAATATATTTGTGAAGCTGAGAAACTTCTTTGACCAAGAAAAGTTATGTATCCATAGTCCATATTAATGTGTAAGTTCTTTTAGGTTTGCATTTGACCGTATGGGTCATATCCTTATACGTGTTCGAACTGCTTCAATGTGGAAATTTGCGTAGAATTTCCTATGTTAAAAATAATTCAAGAGTATATACAGTTGTCTAATTGAACCCACTTGTGTTTGCTGCTGAGTTTATAGGAAATTGACATTTTGCATTATAACATTTTATAAAGCTGCTTGATTGCTTTATAATTAAATGATATGCGCACTCCACATTTGTTTCATATTTAGGTACAATGTTCAGAGCGGTTTTGTTTCGTTACATAGCACCTCTGATGTACTGCAGATATCGTTCTAGTCGTACAGTATCACTTCGCGAGGGTATAGCAACCAAGAAACTCGCACCCAAACTCCAAATAAAGGAAAAAAATATTGTTTATTGTTTTCCCTATTGGGGTAGAAGAACCAAGTGCATTACGGGCCTCAGCTGCCCCCCCCCCAGTTTACGCATTTGCCGAGGCCTTGCCAAGGCTGATGAAACAGCCTGAGTCCAGCAACCACTGCTTCCAGGAGTCGAAGTTGATCTAGAAATTTCCGGAAGTCGACGTCGCCGGACTAACGGCAGGTTCAGAAGTCGAAGTCGGACACACCGCTGGTTCAAGAGTCGAAGTCGGACACACCGCTGGTTCAAGAGTCGAAGTCGAACCACGGCTGGTTCAGAAATCGGAGCTAAACTTTCCACCATCTGACTCGGCTAGGCCCTAATGAGAGCATGATTTCGTTCGGCAGCACCGCTGACAATTTCACTAGACCCGCAAATCCAACGACCCACGCCAGATGCAGACTAGCAATTGCCTGAGGTGCGTTTCCGGGAACAACCAAAAACGTGTATTTACGAATGAAGTTTATTGTGTGTGTTTGCAAACGGGGTGAGCAGCGACGTGGGCAGCCTTTTGCAACAAACAACACAGACTCTCCTAAAGCCCAATGCAGACGAAAAGCAAAATTGCCGAATTTGGCATTTCGCTAACAAATGCTCTACCAAAGTCTGCGAAAAAGTTGCTCCAAGAATGCATTCAGCAGAATGGGTCTGGACCAATCTATTTCGCAGCCTTCGAGCAATTCAAAGCAACTTGCCGTTCAATATTCCCTGTAAGGCTGTGTTCACACGCTCTTTATCGTATCGCGTTCACCTTAACTGATGGACGCCACGCGTTGATTGGATAGAAGCAGCTGCAACAAACGCAATAGACTGAAGGATGAAGCATGTTCCTTTTTTGAACGAACTGCGTCTTTCAAGTTCAGTTAACAGAACCTATAAATACTGAATTTTTATGATCTATAGCGTTCTCAAATCGTGAACATGTCGACTAAAATGCTTTTTATCGTCACTTTAGTGATCAGAATCACTGTACTCCCGTTTAAAACAAGAAAAATAGAAAACCTGAAAGTTTTGTAAGAACACGAACATCATCTTTGATTTGAAAGCTCAGCCGATTGCTCTGTGCTGATTTTTCTTCTGTCGGTTTATGAGGCATAAATATTTTGAAATGGGCTGCTCCTATCAACATCAGGCTATGAAATTATGGAAAACGATTGTGACTTCAAACCGATGCGAAATATAAGCAAAAATGTAAAAAAAAAACTATATCATAACTGAATACGCGGCATCATTCATCTGAATGGACACTTCTACGTGTGGACAGAGACGCACAGCTCGTCTTCATTATCGTGATTGTACGCGTTTTGTTGAGGGACGTGTGAACTCACCCTAATGTGTTCACTACTTTGTACACTGCTTTGCTGCCACGGTAGCTGCATGCTTCCGTTCTCAGCTCTAACACCATGCATCGCTCGCTGGTTCGATACTCCGCCAGACACTCGAGCTCTTTGCAGATCTTGGTGTGCTGACTCGGCAGTTGTGTGTACATGCACAGCGCTGTGGCGGAACTGCCTTCCTCAGTGATGAGGGGGGTGGGGGGTCTCGGGTCATTTGTTCCTTCCGTTAAATTGGCGCTATAGTTCTTGGTGACCCGAGGGCGGCTGCGACTACACTTACTCATCTGGGGCCGGTGGGCCTATACCTGCAGCACAAACCAGTGCATGTGGGTTTCCTGGGTGAGACCGTGAGGGTGTGGTCTAAGTTGACTTTACTTTACATAACATCACTGTTCATCTTGGAGAGTTTTCTAAATGGTGAAAATTGCAACTGTAATGTCAAAAGTATAAAATCAATTTGTCTGCAGGTTACAGCGATGATAGCCAACAGAAGACGTACATGTCAAAGTTTCGTTTACAAGTTATAAGATCGTACAAAATCTTCAACCGCTGCACGCTATGCACAGTGAATAAAAACCGGCTTGTAAACTAGCAATAAAACTTATTAAATTAGTAGTTACCATTTCTGTTTTTTTTATGCAACTTGCGATAATTTTACCTTAAAACATTGCCACCGCAAGCACCTTCAGCTGCTGCGTGTGCATTAACGTGTCGCGGCCAACTGGATCTATCCACAATATTGTCCCGTCGAAATCAGCGATGTCGCTTCGTCTGCGCTCGGCTTAAGTCTCATTATTAAACAAATCTCTACTCCGCCTTAAGAAAGATTACAGTCTTTAGTCCACTGTTATGCTGTGAGCTTCAGCCTAAAATAACTCACGGCCGCATAGCACTTCAATTTTCCCGGGCCCTAATAAACAACTCCACTTCGTAAACGAAGACATGTGACGTCACAACCAAGTCCCGCTAGCACGATGAAAATAAAGTTACGATTTCTGTTTGAAAACACGACTATGAAAGCGTTTCTGTGGTCATAACTACGTTTGTGGTAGTGAAGTTGACATGAATCTGTTCGCATTTACATCTTGGCGGTAGCGTTCACGAACACAACTTTGCTACAAAAACATGCGCCTGACGAGGCGTGACGTAATCTGTGCGCGGTGTTTACGCGAGGTCATCGAACTTTACTGCCAGGGTTACCACATTCCCCGCAGCGGTCCATCACCACAAATGCCCACCCGAACCAAGGACACGCAGTACTGGGATATCACCAGCACAGCTGATAGCACAAGCACTCCCCCTCAATACCCCCCCCCCAAGTACAATTCTACAAGAAGTAAAGCAACGCCGCAACCGGGAGCACAAGTCAATTAGTTAACTCCCCGCAAATTACGTTTTGTGCCCATGAAGCTGTTTTCCTAAGCATAGGTCACAGATATTGCTTTACTTCTAGTTGATATTCATTTGATTTCATCGAAAGTAAAACATACTTTTTTGTTTAAACGAGTGCCAAGGACTACTCTTATCATAATAGTAGTCCTTGCCAAAACAAATATTTCAAGATTACTATTATCGTAATAGTAATCCTTACCAAAACAAATATTTCAAGATTACTATTATCGTAATAGTAATCCTTACCAAAACAAATATTTCAAGATTACTATTATCATAATAGTATTCCTTGCCCAGTGCTTAGATATTCCGATGCTGCTTGCAGGTGCCATCGGTTTGTTTACTTATTAAATAATTAAACAGCCGTAATTATTTTTGGCGGACTGTGCTGAAATCCTGTCACAAATGCACGTCCATTTCGAGTAACTTGTAATTAGATTTTTTGGTGTCGCTCGGGTTGTTTCGGCCTCAAATGCGACACAGGTTGGGTAACATCGGGTGACACCGACCACAGCCTCCCTTAAGTCAAGGGTTATAAGCTGGGAACACTGGTTTTGTTTGTTTATATTGTGACCGACAGAAAAAAAAATATTTCACGACTGGCTAACATGACTGAATTCAAGCACTTATACAGATTTTTCTAGGCTGTTATTCTAATATACAGCCAAAATAAGACACCATAAATTTCGAAACGCTGTTTTAGGGGCGCTGAGATCGCGTCGCATTAACTGCTACGCGGGATAACACTGGGGTAACTCAGTGAGGACAACACCGGGCGGCCGTCGTCTGATTGCATCATTGCAACACGCCTCAGTTAAGCGTTAGCCGGGTGTGAGTAAGGTGTCACTGACCATCGTGCTCTCCTGCTGCGGTTCTACTTAAAGAAACCAGCGGTAACTCCGGTAAGTATAAAACTCATTATCTTCCGCGTCGTTTTACCAGCCGCATTATATTTATCTCGTCTTGTGAAATTATTGTAGTATCGTCATGGTGCATCAAAGATTCTCAAACGTTACCCATTACCGCTCGTTCTTCCATACTTACATAGCTATGTCTGGTAGCGTCTGCGAGCCAGCAGCTGCATCTTATTCTTTTCATCGTTATTTTTTTATTCAGCTGAAGACTCGTTAATCATTTCAAGGCATTTTTTTTCTCTTGAGCAATAAAAAAAGTCTGCTGTTGCCAAGGTCATCCCGGCTGAAAGTCGGTGCTGCCGCTAGCCCTAGCCGGCCGGCCGCGTCACAAGTCACAGCGGCCGTGCTTATTACGATGGCTTACGGGTAGGTAAGTCTTCTTTTTTATCCAAGGTATGCTAAGGTCAGGCGAGGAACAAATTGGGTTAGAAAAACGAAAAATAAGGTAAGATATGCGATGACTATCGCAAGTCAGCGACATTCACTACGCTGTCGGCATGCAAGTTGTATAAGTAAACAGCGCCCATTAGAAACTTGTTGCAGTGCAGGTAGGTAGGCAGGCTACCACCAGGAAGCAAATAATGTAACGCTCTTTGCTTCCTGGGTACCGTACTTGCGTGACGTCATCACTGCTTGATTAAGCGCGGAATTTACTTTAATAGGAAAATGCCCCGCATTTATGAGCTTGAGATTATAAGATCAACAAAGGGAAGGAATGAATGTAAATTATTTTTCCACATCGGTTGGTAGCGTTTGCCTTTCATAAGGCTACTGCTGCCTTTGAAATTTAGCTCTATAAAAATGGTTGTGAAAATCGCGACTGCAATTTTTACACAATAGAAAGTGCCAATGGTGAACTTTAATCTACCTCTCTATATACTCTGAGCAGTTTAGATCCACAAAGGTTGATACTAAGTTCAGAAATGAGAGCACAATGTTCACAGACTAGCACACACTTAAGCTCGGTGCTCACGTAACAACTATCGTTGCCGCTAGCAGCCGAGGGCCGACTGAACTAAAGGCGTCTTTTTGTGGCCACGCTCGTGATCAGAATCACCGTGATCATGATCATCGTGATCACTGAAAAGCACGAGAACGAGAAGGACACAAAAGGGGCCGACCACTTGAGTGTCTCCTACTATACTTAGCGCCTTGTTTCCCTGCCCGTAGTAGCGCACGTGGCCACCACGCCTACCCAATATGCGGTATTTGAATACTGCACAAGTAGTTTCTTTGTTGAAACGCCTGAGTTGCGGCTACGGAGGTTAAACAAAGTATATAATAATAATAATCTCACCAGGATCACCTAAATATATCATAAACATTACGTGAGATGAAAAGAACAAAATCAAACGTTCAAATACAAAACTAGAAAGGAAATATATATATATATATAGGCCTATATACACACCATGAGAAATCCTTTCCATTAACCGGGTAAATTTTCCTAGTTGAAAAAATTTATTTCGCTGTTGTATCGTGCTCCTTTCGGCTACGGCGGGAAAACCCTTAATATAATAATAATTGACTGAGAAGGGAATCGGGCAAACCAATTAAATTTTAACGCATTCAATATGGAGAAACCAACTAGGTATTCGGAATAAAAGAAATGTATCCTTCGTGCGAAAATAAACCGCGATGAAGTTTTCACTTATAAAGTTGTCAAAGAACAAAAATATATATATATACTGTATATATATATATATATATATATATATATATATTTGTGTATTTGGGAAACAGCCCTTCTCTGATACATGCTTGGTTAAAAAACACGCCGTATTTCTTAGTTACAATATCTTTATTACATTTCTCTA
>LQNS02278161.1:3108004-3141481 GCA_001587735.2 Parhyale hawaiensis
TAAGATACGTTTGCCATCTTCTGCAACCCGGCTTATTTTCTGCCTATCACTTTCAATGGAGCTTGAGAGGAGCACCAGAGCCTCCAACCTGGGCTAAATTCCGCCTATCTATTTCGTTAAGAGCGTGACACCAAACATATAAATAAATATATTTATATATAAACACACGACGGTCATTCTTAGTATTAGATAACATAGGTAGAGTATATGACCAAATTTTGGTTTTGGTAATGATCTGTTTGTTCGTTCGTTCGTTTGTCACTGTTTTTAATTTTATGCTTGTTTGCACAATAACTCAAAAAATAATGAATGGATCTTTATGAAATTCATAGGGGTTGTTAGTGATGTTAAAATACATAAATGATCAAAATTTGGTGCAGATTGGTTTGTTCGTTTGTATGTTTGACTTATGTTTGTCATAACGTTTGTTAACACTATAACTCAAAAAGCAATGAACGGATCTTCAAGAAAGTTGAACAAGCTGTTATTAATATAAAAAGGCACAAATGATTAGATTTTGGAGTTGATACAAAGACAATTATGGTTTCAGAACCAATTTGAATTTTTTGCTACCGTTGCCTCAGTTGGCGGAGGTATGCACTCTCAGAGTGCTCTAGTATTACTACTATAATGCCAAAAAAAGCTAGAGGTAGCTGGCCATCAAAAATGACTGCGTTGAATTTTGTTGTCTGGCTACCCAAAGAGAGGCAGACGGAGCAGAGTCGTAATAATTTTTTAGGCAGTCAGGTGGGTTGGCTGAGCTATGAAAACTTCCAAAAATTTAGAATTGGCTGGTCATCGAAAATTATGGCGCTGAAAGTTGTCTCTGCATCCGAAAAGAAGAAGGAGTTGAGCAATGTTCATATTTTTTGCAGTCAGGTGGGTTGACCTAGGTGTGAAAACGGACAAATCTCAAGAGTTAGCTGGTCATCAAAAATGACTGCGTTGACACTTGCCCCTCCCTCAGTGCAGGTGAGGGTTGTGTCTTTCTTTTGTCTGTTCTTTCACTTCTTTCCCGACTTACTCTTAGCATCAGCGTTGAATCGTGTATGGGATCCACGTTTCTCTTGACACTCTATACTTAGGCTTGTCAGAACTAAAATGAAGGTATAAGAAATAATTGCTTTCAGCTGAAACATATAGAAATTATATCTTAGCAATAAAAGAAAATGATGAGAGCAGTTTTATTCAACATGGCCTCCTTATTTTTTCCACGCAATGCTGCAATCTATGTGGTTATTCACCTGTTGATTTTACGCACAACTTCCTCTGAAAAGTTGGCCACTAGAGCAACAAAGGAGCGCGAGATAAACCACCCACACCGCTTCTGTCAAGTGTTATCTAGCGTTTCAGATGCAGAGGATGCAATGCCTCGTACAGTGGTACAGTAGCACTGGACAACATATCAAAGCCCGCGTTGGCCAAAATTTAGGTGTATCCAGCTAAACCAGTCTGTTGCTTGCAAGATCCTTAAATTCGGCTCCTCGCCTGCATGCTGAGCAAAACGACCATCCCATCAGCAAATATGACTTCTCAATCATTGACTCTTCTAATCCAATCGAACTCACAACATTAGAATCCATTTATATTCGTAGAACAAGACCTAGCCTCAACATTATGACCTCAGCTGTACCTCTTCACACTATCCACGGCTAACTTGCTGCACATCTGCCGACTGTACAGGAGCTGACACCCGGCCCCTTCTCACAGCTCGGTTCATTCGCTTTTTAGATTATAGCCCATGTCTGATATTTTTCCTCCGACTGTACATGATCTTTTCTCTACGCTCTAGAATCACTATATACCCATAAAACAAAACCTACCCTCAATATAATGACTAAAGCCGTAACACTCGTCACAACCCATGACTGACACTTTTTCCTCCGACTGTACTCACCCGTTTTCCTCTGCTTTCCTTACCGTCCGACACTTATATAAGGACCCCCATAGCGCACTTTGGCCAGTTGCCTTTTAGGTCCCACCCTGTTAACACATGTTCCAAGCTTAGTTCATTTAAAATAAAATTATTTTAGGCATCCTTTGTAGTTTTTAGTTACAATTTCTGATGATAGGAGAAAATTCCCGAAGCGTTAAATTTTATTTTTTAGTCGACGTTTTTAGGTCTTACGTTAATATTGTAGTCACTTATGCTTTGCATACGGCACCCTCGCAACTCTCACGTTCTCCTCATTAACCCCATTCAAGTCAGATTGCGTTACTCTGCTGCATCGTTTTTTCGCATTCTTAGACGGAAAAGTTTTCTTTGCGAGGTAGCATCGCTGGGCTGGAGTTAAGGTGTTGTCAATGGGCAAGAAAGATCTCGTCACGGAAGGGGGGGGGAGATGAGCCAATCATCCCCACAGTTAACCATTGACCGGGTGGCTGAAGTACTCACTCCTAGGAATAGTATTGTGGAAGTAACCTTATGTATGGTCTTTTTCCTGGTAAAGCATCAACATGTTAGCTGAGGCCTTGACCGGGATGGTGCACAGCGACCGGGACAAGGTTGACCGGGGCCTGGGGCCCGGTAGGTCTCTACAAGCAGGGAGTTAGCTGTGGCTCTGGCTCGCTAAACCAATTACCACGAATGGAACGCGAGTACTTAATCCAAAGGACATGTTTCGTTTGGCACCAAAATTGGGCCTTTTAATCTTGACTTGTCCGAAATATCAGACAGAAGCTTGGACTTGGCCAACTTAAATCGTGTTGGTGTTACAAGTTACGTTAAGCCGGCTAGAAGCTTCATTTTATAGAGCAAGATTGAGTTTTTAGAAGTGTCAGGGGTAACATATTGATTTGGGAGACTTAAAATGCAAATCTGCAATGCACAATAATCAACTCGCCGTTTTTACTTTCCACTGCGAAGAAAAAAGTTTTGTCTCGTTTGCTATTCTTCTGGATTCAGTGGAATTGATGCATAATGTTATGTGGCAATTCTATCTGATTCAGGCTGAACTGCCTCCATACATAAGCTTTCTCTCCTGTTGGTATCAATAAAAGAAAGAACCATTGCAGCAGACCCGCCTAGCTTATGCAAGATAATGTTAGTGGATAAAATAACTTGACACTTATTCTAAAGTGGAGATTTACTGTGCAGAAGCGAGTCCAGCGTGAGCATGGCGTCCCGTCTGAAGCTGCTGACGGTGCTGGGCAGCATGAGGGAGGGCAGGATGGCCGACCGAGTGGCCAAGATGATCATCAATAAGCTCGAAGCCAAGGGCCACGAGATCACAGTTTTAGGTGAGTTTATGTTCCCCGTAATGCGCCTCCTGTGGTACCTACCCAGGGTACGGTATGTTGGCCCATCTTGTGTTTCGGGGAGTTGCACCCCAAAGAACCCCGTAGGTGACCTTCATTTTAGCTAGGATTTTGGGACGTCTTTATTTCGTGCCCTCTCTGCTTCTTTCTATTTCCAAGGCCCTGCACGTTGCTCCTGTGAGGGAGTTCCCTCGCACGTGTATTCCACATTTTTACCGACGTTCTCCGTATCCTTTTTTTTTTTTTTCTTGCTCTCTTTATTCGCCGTTGTAGCGAAAAAGGGAGGCTTATTTAACACTCCCTACACTACAGTTTAAACTATAAATTTACCAAAAATGTGAAGGTTGAGTCCCTCTGA
Source organism: Parhyale hawaiensis (assembly GCA_001587735.2). Taxonomy (NCBI): domain Eukaryota; kingdom Metazoa; phylum Arthropoda; class Malacostraca; order Amphipoda; family Hyalidae; genus Parhyale; species Parhyale hawaiensis. The sequence goes on from LQNS02278161.1 coordinate 3,111,621, forward strand.
CGGGCGACAGAAAATTGTGCTGGAGCCAGCGCGGGTGTTTAAATATTGGCAGTGATTAATCAGTGCGGTGCTAAAATACGAACAGTTGTGTGTAAGGGGGTGGAAAGGGATCCTAGTAATACGCGTAAGCCCCAAAAGAGCGGCATACGCTGTCACTCATATCACGCCGCTTTCGTACCACTATAACGGGCCCTAGTGAAACCCTGGTGATCTTCTTGAAGTCTTGAGTATACAATGAAAATTTGGCGCTGAGCAGGCTAAATGAGTTTGTAATGTCTCATCTTGAGCGCCAATGGACACGGTCCGGAAAGTAAGGGTAATACGTGGTCTTTAATGGGATTTTTTTTTCCGCGAAAGATGCATTAGTAACTAAATTTTACCCATGCTTGGCAGGAGTGCTGCTCAGGACGCACATGATGGGCCAAAGGCAACAGGTTAGGTTTGCCCATGGCTAAACTACGCAATGCGTAATTCAACCATGGGTGTCCCGTCTTTGCTATAGGGAGCAGCCATCCCAGGAAACCACTCTAGATTACTTTTGCCCTACCTTGGGCTTCGGGACATCTTTCTTACATGCCCACTTTGTTTTCTTCCATTTTTATACCCATACCGATAATGCTTTATGCTGTTCTTCGTCTTTCCCCGACGTGCTGTTGCCATGCGGGTTGATCCTGTACGAGAACACTCTCGTGTATGTGTTCCACCTATCACCAAATTATTCAGCAGATTCCTTTTAAGACTATAGCCGCTTGAAGAGCACACTTTGCTTAAGAAGCGCTGAGCTGTGTTGTAATCACAACCCGGTTAGGCCACCGCAACATGAAAAATGGTTACAGCAACCCAAGATGCGGTTATGAGAACGCCAGCTGTCCACGAGCGGTGTAAGCTTAACAATATTGAACGTCTGTATTAATTGTAACTAGAGCACTCTGAGAGCGCATACCTCCGCCAAGTGAGGCAACGGTAGCAAAAAATTCAAATTGGTTCTAAAACCATAATTTTCTTTGTATAAACATTAAAATCAAATCATTTATGCCTTTTTATATTAATAACAGCTTGTTCAATTTTCTTGAAGATCCATTCATGACTTTTTGAGTTATAGTGTTAACAAACGTTATGACAAACATAAGTCAAACATACAAACGAACAAACGGATCTGCATCAAAATTTGATCATTTATGTCTTTTAACATTACTAACAACTCCTATGAATTTCATAAAGATCTAATAATAATTTTTTGAGTTATTGTGCTAAGAAGCATAAAATTAAAAACAGTGACAAACGAACGAACTAACAAACGAATCATCACCAAAATTTAGTCATATACTCTTTGTTATATACCTAACAACTCATGTTAATTTCATCATAACTTTTTTAGTTATGGCATCGAGAAAAATGAGGCAGACAAACAAACAAACGTATGGACATATCTTTACCAAAAGTTAATCATCTGTTCCTCTTAACATACCTAACAATCCCTGTAAATTTCATTGAAATCGGTTCATAACTTTTTGAGTTATCTTGGTGACAGACAAAAGGACAGACAAACACGACGAAAACATAACCTCCTTGGCTGAGGTAACTATAGCGGGTCGCGCGGAGATTCTACGGTTAACTAATATTTATCACCCGCGAGCGAAGCTAAGAGCGGTGATAATGTTTTCGTTGAAGATTTAAGTATAGGTGTATATTTGTATGTATATATATATATATTTGTATAAAGTCCTGGCTCGACTCTCTGTATTTATTCTATTAAAACACAAGGATGGACGGATGAGCCCCTGTCTAGACATTTCCGGGTGTTGACGGGACGAGAAACTAATATTTGTATGTATGTATGTATATATATATATTTGTCCATCCAAAAAGAGGTAGGAGTTGAACAATGTATGGTATGGTGGGTTGACCTAAATGTGACCAATGCCGGAAATTAGAATTAGCTGGAGAAAAAAAATGATGGCGATGAATTCTGTTGTCTGGCCACCCAAAACAAGGCAGAAGGAGTTGAGTCCTAATATGTCTTAGCCAGTCAGGTGGGTTGACTGAGATATGAAAAATGACAAAAATTGTGAGTTAGCTACTCGTCAATAATGACTGCGTTGGTTTTGTAACTCCCTCGGCACCGGGATGCTGCTTATGTGCTTACTCAGAGATCATCAAAGTTCTCGGGGTGCAGCCAAAATACCAACATAGTTGCAAGATACTGAATGACGATGTGATAATTCATTCAGAAACTGCGGCAAAGATTGCCATAGTTGATCTTTCTCAGAGAAAGATGTAACTCGCTTGTTCCTACGTTTATGGTGGAATCTGAAACTATGGTGAGATAACGTATTAACTTCGATAGCGAAGATCATAGATTGAACGTATGCTCTAGCTTCGTTCACGAACTAGGGAAGGAAAGAGAGCAGTCTGGACTGTGAGCATAAAGTATGGTGTGAGACAACATATTTCCCCCTGCTCTACTGAATGAGTGTATCAGAGGGAAACTAACAGTCCTCTGAATTTCCAGACCCCTCCACGGTGCCTAATGATGGAAAAGTAATTCAGCCGTTGATTTTCATACCGGACCCGTCGAAAATTCCTCAGTGGATGATAGACACCAACGAGGTTATCAAGGTACAGTTTGTATGGATATTATAGGGACCGAGGCTGAAATAAGTAACAGGTAAACCCATGTGCAGGTTGCGTGTAAAGCTCCGCCCATTTCGACTTTGCAACAAGCTGAAGGCGTCTGGTCAGTTCTTGCATTTGCAGTATAAAAGCGCCGAGATTTGGCCATAAGTACAAACAAATCCAAGAAATTATCTCGCTCTGAAAATTTTTTCCTCTCTTGGGGTAAAAACTTGATACAAAATAAGGTAATACAAACTAGCAGTAACAGGTAAGGCGAGAAAAACTAGTGTAACAGTAGGTCTATATCTTCAGCTAACTGTAAACAATATTAGCTAAATGGCTTCTAGAAACTGAAACATCGAAAACTGCTCCATTTCAATGGCAATATTTGTAAATCGACTGCATTGACCCGAGTAAGATAATAGGCATACTGTAATAACAATGACGGGTAAAAGAAGTAATAATAATTATAGTCATTGTGGAAAACCATAACCATCCGACAGCGTGCTGTGATAGGGAGCCGAGAACCCGGGCAGCTCATCGTTGACATTGGAGCGGTTGCAGAGAATAGCTTCAGTTTACTATGCCGCCACTTGCTGGTTTTGGTTGCACTAATCAGGGTATAAGAAAATTGCAACAGTATATATGCGTTTAATATCATTTCAAGTGCAGTTGCAGCAAGTACATAAACGAAATGGGATCGAGAAGAGCATGAAACCATTAACATACAGACAGGAAGTGCTGGAAATGTTTCCTCTATCTCAAGTGACGTAGCGCTGACTGGCAGTGTGGTTCTTATACCCAGGCGCCAGCGTTTGTATCATATATGAGGAGTGAGTTGAGTTGTATGGTGGTATGCAGTATGCACCTCTAAGCGTAGAGAAAAGAAGCGGGAAGTGTTATTGAGACGAAAGTGTTCACTACGCATACCTATTATTATTAGGCAGCAACAAAATGCATTTCAGTCAATATTTATATATATATAGCTGTTTGTGGCTTAGTGGTAAGAGTGGCGGCGTGGTAATCTCTAGGTCCCCGGATCGAATCCTGACTCGTATTTATACCTATATATAGAGAGAGTCATTTACCGCTTGTTAGTATATATGCGCTCGATAGATATATGATGACCAACGATAACACTGAACTGGATAAAAAAAGTTATTTCAAATGTCAATTCATAGCTATTATAAGAATATTCACTGCTAAGAGCTTCTGTTGGTGCATGTACACTGGCTCTATTCCTAGGCGTCACAGCGAACCCCTACCAATTCTGGTAATTCCGGTCTATGAAATCTTTTACCTATGACATGCTAATAATATCACAAACTATGGAAGTTGTCTGCATTATTCTGTGGCAGTATAGCGGCTTAAAATAACATTAACTTTGCTCCTGTTGTTGCTTCTCGCGATCGTATTAAGAATAGCGTGTTTTTTCCTAATGCTGAAAACGCAACGTACAGACGGATGGATGGACGAAACTATAGCCGAAGAAGATAATAGATGTTGGTGATAGCTTAACTCGTTTACTAACTGTAGTAGGTTACCATCTTCATTGTGTGCAAGTGTATCTGAGTGGGTTAAATTTTTCACAATAAACACGGAATATTTTGTGGCCAGGCGAGTGATGGCATAATGGTGGTGACCCCTGAGTACAACTGCTCCCTGCCACCTGCCCTGACGGCGCTGCTCGGCAACTTCCCTCCTCACACTTACCGGCACAAGCCCGCCGCCCTCGCCTGCTACACATCCGGTACGAGGGCCCCTAATTCAAGCGCGTGACCACTAACCTACAGTTGAAGGCCTCCTAGTAGCTGGACACAACATTAACTAAGAAAGATGAACTTCGATGTTCGAAAATCTGATGAAACGGGGAAAAATCTGGTCCCCGTGTAGTATGGGGCCCACCTCAGAGTATGTGTTGGGTTAGAATTGGTTATGTTAGGCAAGAATATGTTATGATAGGTTCGATTCAGCTAGAATAGGTGAACAGACGCACTTATTATACCTGAATGTCACGTAGGCCACATACCGTACTATGCCGGCGCCCATAGTTTGCTAGTTTGACCCTATTTTATTAACTCGGCTGCACCACCTCAACACAAAAGCTTTCTCTCCCGTAGGAATACAATGGGAACAAGAACTCTTTAAGCAAAGGAAATCAGCCTCGTTAAAATAGGTTAAACATATATCCAATGTACAATAAGAAATGCGAAGGTTAAAAATTTCAGGATGTTGTGAATTAACTGAGTCCAGCATTTTGATAATTTTCCAAGAAACGGCCGTGGCGTGCGAACTGCCTGTTTTCCTCGCATTTCCATTCCCTTAGCTACCACACTAACGCGCTTAAGAACGGACTTTTGACATCGACAGACAACCCTTCCGCTTCAATTTGTCCATTAATGCGAGATTTAACCGTACCGGTATAGGCTTTTCATAGAACATGTCTCCCTTGTCTCACCTTGCGTTATTTAGCCTTTATATTTAGTATCTTATGTACCAGGAATGGACCCGGTTTGGAGGGTCGCAGTGGTCGCATGATCCTTCCATATTTGATACCGTAGCTCTGGCAATTAGTGATTGACTGGAGCCGTGCACTCCCCTGGGGCCTAGTGGGTATCTATCTGCCGCACGAACCAGTGCATGTTAATTTAGGTGTGCGATCAAGTTAACTCACCGCCACATATGACCTTCTACTAATGAGGCCCTCTTATTTGAGAAGCAAGAGTTCTCAGGGTTATATTCTGGCGAGTTCTTCCCCTGTAACACCCAGGAGCTATCCCGAGTGCCTATATGTAGACGTTGTACCTGGCTGTAGTTCTGCTAACGTGGTTAGTTGTTAGGATTAGGTAAGGTCTCCATACTTCTGCTGCTGCACTGCTCGTGGGGCTGCTGAATGGTGGTTAGCGACTCATCCCATGGAGTACGTATTTAGTCCCGTGTGGGAGACCACGGAATACACCCTCTGCTCGAGTTTTTGTCTTTTTTTATAACCTCTTTGTCCTGTGTGGCATGGGTGCGAACAGCAGGGCCGTATAGGGTAGGAGATGCTCTGCGCCTTATTTTCTGCCAGTATAGTATCGCGCTGGCACTTGAGACCAGTAGAGCTCATCTGAGTTCGCAGCAAACGTGAGACTCTCCCGCAGAAAAATCGAGACTAAAATAACTGAGATTCCAGCGTGATGCGACTTAGCATTCTTGCGCTAGTAATCCTTCTTGTACTAATACTACTATAACTACTACCACTACTACTAGTTGAGCAAGAAAGCGAGGAAATAGACACTCCGTAAGCAGTGTGGCACTCTATAAATAAGAGCTACAATGTGAGGGCACAGAATTTGCCAAGGGGTTTGCTCAGCCAGGTTTACCTCGCGTTTGTTTGTGGGAGTCTCACCGCTCGGGTTATTTATAATCGTGTGTATCCTACGTCTGCTCGCAGTATGTGATCTAGCGTACCTTTCTCGACTTCTAATAATTTAAAGTAAGGGGCTACAGTTAAGGGTTTTCATAGTAATTTCCATGTATCTTTCTTTCTCGTCTTCTCCTTGTACTACGTATTCAGGATGATACTTATTAAATTTCAATTTGAATCAATTATTGGCGGTAAATGCCTACAATTTTAAAAGTATATAATTATAGCTCCAATATTATTCTTTTCCGTAGAAAAAATATCTGTCATAGTCTTTCTATCTAGCAAGTCTATCGTATCTTAAATGACGTTAATGTACGCCTTCCATTACTAGGGTATTTACTTGCTAAGCTACTACTGATGAAGAAACCACATTCTCCTGTTTAATCAAAAGGTGCTGCCCGATCGCTGAAACCGTACTTTTGACTTCACTAATAGCAGCAAGCTTGTGGAGATTCATAGGTAAAGTGCCGCTCCAGCAGCCAGGCTCAGCCAGTTTCCAATTCCCGCTCTTTGGGACTGTAAATATGTGCGACTCCTGCTCCGCAATCCTGACCACCGCTTCAAAAAATCTCACCTGGCATTCAGGAAATTTGGAAGTTTGCTTAGCAGCTGTGCTGACTTTTTCAGGTTCGTTGGGAGGATCACGAGCGGCCGTTATTGCCAGACCCTTCCTGAGCGACCTGGGGATGGTGAGCACACCCAAGGCTCTCTATATACCCCAGGTAAGCTGCCTACCGCACCACACTCAACAATAGTACCGCTTGTCTTAACGAGAGGTTTTATTGGAACAGGGATGAATTGAGTTGTTTAATTTCCAAAGGTCGGGAAGCAAAGTCCTATTAAGGAAAATTTTCTGTAACGAACTGACTTCACTGCTGATAGATTAGACGCCATGATAAATTGGTGTCGCTCTTTCACCGACAAAGCAAAGCTGAGTTATGCTGGGCTTAGTTTATATGAAAATATTTCTTGCTATGCCGTGCTAGTCCTTTGAGTTTCACTTATTGTGTACCATTAACTGTAATGAGGAGCTACGTATTGATAGACAAGAGAAGTATTCTATGACAGCTCATACGTAGACAGACGAAGATCTCCCTACGTAATCGAGCGTTTGTACCGAGCGCGATGTGCAGCCGAGATTCTCTGCGCTGGCAAAAGGGTTGCTGACGCCGGTGGACAACACCCAACTTCAACTCCTGAGTACCGCTAATTTCCAATTCCGTGATCCTCAAAAATACTCTACTTTTCACTTTGTTTTCAACTTAACGGGCCCATTTTCACTGACAGCGATTTTTTTTATTAATATTACAAAACAGGGGCCGGAAACTCAAACAATCTCGCAACCCATCTCTCCACTACTGCCGTAACTTCTTGCGATACGACATCAAACCGACTCCCGTAAATGCGAAACTCAAAACAGAATATCGTGATCGTATCGCTACCGTAGCTTCTCATTTCATGATCGTAACCTTGAACCAAAGAGAACAGCTAGCTCCCTACACATTCGGAAGAGGGCGCTGCGTCTGCTCAAAGTAGCCAATCACAGAGCGCGTTACTAAGCGTAAAACTCCTTCATCAGCTGACATATGTTTAGTTTTTACCTGTTGAAAGAGGTTTCGGGCATGGATGAATAACGTTACTTAGCTCAGTCTTGGTTTAAGGCCAGTTAGTGATGTCTTAGTTGGAGAATATTCATCTTATTTGAATATCTAGCATGCTGTCGACGTATTGAACAAAAATATGCTTCATTTTTTCCTAACGACCATATTCTCTTGATGAATACTTAGACGGTGTGTCTATGAGGCGAAGTAATGAGCGTGAATAGAATCACAAGTTGCATAGGCAAGCAGATTCATGTCCATGTGATAACCACAAACGTTTTTGGTTGCTGCAAGGACATTCGAATTTTGAGTTATAAATCCCTACAAATATAATGAAATGTCCGAAAGTTAGCTAACGGCTCTTGCAGAGTAAACTGAACTGACGGTAAATCTTTTTACACCATTTCTTGACAATCTCACGGCTGTGTTTACAAAAGTTTAACATAGGCCTAACGCTCGGACGAAAAGATCACGATACTTGTTCTTTTGACTTGCTAAAATTGAATTTTGATGCGCTAAAGAGGTACTTCTCTGGTTATACGATATCTTTGCCCTCAAGCTAAAATTTATAGCAAAACAGTGTGATTATAAAGTGTGATCGTTAGGAGAGTAGAGTGGAGATTTATTTGTTGACAGGGAGAGCTTGTTTCGCTGGCCGTGAGAGGGCGCTGAAAACCGTCTCATATTCACGTCGCCACTCTGCTGCTGGCTGCTCGCCAATACAACCATAATTTTGTTTGTGGTCACGCATTGTTGGTTGTTCACGGAAACACGCCTCAACTGACACAGCAACTGCAATTTTTAATCCTTAGCAGCCTCGGCGCATTGCTTTCCACGGATAGTTTACCTACTTACGAGCGCAACAGGGAAGATAAGGCAGCTCCGGAGCACCTATAACCTACGATCCTACTTACGGGAACCGAAAAATACGACCTACATTTGAGTTTGACAGATTTGAGAGTTACGGGTCGTAACTTGGAGTTACAACAATAACAACGAGTTGAGGTATCATTTATAGTTTTGATTTTCTGGCTCCTGGCCCATTTCCCCCACTCGACTCTGCAACCGTGCTAGCAAGCCTACTGCTAGCAGGTCTACTGGTTAACAACATTGAAAATCATTGGTTGTATTCATCTGTCCCCGGCGTCAAGATTTTTGGGAGCAGTACACGTGCTGCGGCTGATGCAGACGCCTTTACATTATAGATTACTGGGTGCCAAACTCGTCAGTTTAGTCGGGCTTTCTTACCCTGGTCCGTTTTGACCTGGATTTCATTTGCGGGATATGTATGGGGTGGTGTGGATTTGGAGGCGTTTACGGCAGCCTTTACTGGCTGTTCGGTGGATATGCTAACAGCGCTTCGAGCTTCCTGGTGTTCGGCAAAGCTTCATTTGATTCTTATTACGAGTCCGTGCAAGTTCGAGCGTGTAATTTTAATAATAATAATAATAATAATACTGCCACAGGTGATGGAGAAAGTGTCTGAGGAAGGTGAGTGTTTGGACGACCGCACAAGTAGCAACGCCGATGAGCTCATTAACGAGCTGGAGTGGTACGCCAGCGCCTTGAAGAACCACGCCGCCGTAGTGCCTCACCCGACCTTTACTTTCCCACCAACTTAAGTGTCTCGTGCCGACCCCAAACAGTGGTATTTCCTTTCCCCATCATAGCGTTGGCGAATGGCAGGTGAAGTTTGCAGTGAAAATACTCAGGTGGCCACTTATTACCAAGTCTTCCTCGTATTTTATCGTACTCTTGTTACTCTTGAGCAAATTTATATCGTGGTACGTGACATTTCTGTAGGTTTTATAGATATACTCGAGGTGAGAGAAGCCCACTGATCTTCCCGGAGCTAAAATAGAAATGAGGGAAAGAATTTAGGGTCATTGAGAAAAGTTTACCCAACTCCAAATCGGTACTTTTAATGATAAAAATATGGTAGAAGTATCCGTACATTACTGCGGCATATTCTGTGTTTGTTTGTAACATAGAAATAAGCCACATTATTTTGTGTACTATCACTACAACATAACGTTTCAATAAGTTTCTTGTTGTTCCCTCCCATGAGTAGGTACTCAATAGTCTATTATTATTAGGTCATTCTTTCCTTCCCTAAGTAGTATGCGAAAGCAAATTTAATTGTATTTAGATATGATTGATCGTGTGACCCAAACTTTGCTTTTTATTTGAAACAATAATGACCTACAGTACCTTTGAATTACCTTATTACCATAGCTAAATAACGATCGGAGTCATTACTACTTCTACCATCATATTTACTTAGTATAAGACACCATTACCCCATAACGTTGTGGTTCCGGCTGTCTAGCCGAGTAAATCCTGCATCTTAGATCGCTATTGATCGTCTCCGATTCAGAAATAGCGACACAATACCAATATAATAATAACAACAAAATCGACAAGAGAAACGTCCCTAGTACCTGTAGAATTTGCAGGAGCTCGGATGAAACCTTCAACCACGTGATAAGCGAATGCGGAGTACTGGCGCAAAAGGAGTACAAGCGCAGGCACGATAAAGTTGCCCGATACCTTCACTGGACCCTCCTGCGGATCCATAACTTCCCGGTCAGTGAGAGGTGGTACGAGCACGAACCCGCACCCGTGTTTGAAAACGAAGCCGTGCAGATCTACTGGGACAAGAGGATGGAAACCGATCGAGTACTTCAGGCAAACCGACCGGACATCGTCGTCAAAGACAAACAGGAGAAGTCTGCCAAACTGATCGACATTTCAATTCCCTTCGAATCCAGAATCGTGGACAAAGAAGCGGAGAAGAAGGAAAAGTACCGTGACCTTGCCATCGAACTCCAGAGACTGTGCAGATATAGGTGAACGTTGTTCCAGTGGTCATCGGAGCTCTAGGGGCAGTGTCCAAGAATTTCAAGACTGCCCTTGGAGAGTTCAAGTGCGGTTATCTCCACCCAGGAACCCTCCAGAAGAGTGCTGTGCCTGGAACAGCGCACATCATTCGCAAAGTGCTCTGAGCCTTAGGTCGCGGGATGTGACCCAGCGCCAGAGTGTAGTGTTGAACCTCGCTCAACCGATCCAATTTGGGTCGTGAACTCCCTCATATAATAATAATAATAATCTTTGTTTATTGAGAACACAAGCGAATAAATTGTCCTTGTGCTACATTCCACAGATCAAAAGACCCCTGCCCTGTATCCACGAGAGCACAAAATGCAATACGTACTGAGAACTAAATTCTCCATGACCGGGGCGAGAGTTTAAGGTACACGTAGCTTAAGGTACACGTAGCTTCCACTTTATCATAATAAGTTTATATCTGAATCGATAATTGTGACCAGCGAATTTCTTTATGCAAAAAAAAATTGGGGAGGGGGGGGGAGAGGGCAGGGCAAACCTGAAGAGGGTACAGCATGCGCTCGTTTTTCTGGAGGCAGGAATGCATTTATTCTGTGTCTTTCCGAAAGAGGGGAAATGCCATAATTAAGAAAAATCGAAAGGTATAGTTTTAAAGGTATATAAAATTTCAAATTCACGACCTTGAGCGTGCTATTCAGGTTGCAGCCTAGTCTATAATACTGTCCTCAGCCTGTCTCAGACACACTGCCCACTGGCGTCTCATATCGTTGGATGATGAGAATGTCGTATGTAAATATTGTTCTGCAAAGCGGTGGGGTGGTTCAGCTCAAATATATTACATATAAAGCTATTTAAACTTCTTTCCAATCCACCCTCACAGAGACCACAGTAGATACATTGTGACAGAGACACACACATTAGAAGAATTGAAAGTACTGTAGTTGTTAGGTCATGGATTGTACGATGTTGTTTGATTTCAAAATACAGTATATACAATTATACATCAATGCGTACGGGACACACTGAATTAGTCATTTTGTAGAATCTCCTCTGGGAGTATAGAGTTTGGTTAGTTAGGTCTGCCCATTCTCTGTTATGGGGAGCAGCGACTCCGGAAAGGCCCAGTAGGTTTTCTTTTTCACATTGACGCTCATCTTCCTCACTAGCTCTCTGCATGGGGGTGGTATTACCTTAGCGTCTGCAAGCGAGGCCGTCGAGATGAACCTCTTCTCGATGGTCTCACTGCAAGCCGACGTCTTATTCTTATCTTCTTAATTTAGCGGAAGACTTGTCAGTCATTCCAAGGTTATTTTTTCTGTTGAGTGAAAAGATGTTCTGCTGTTGCCAAAGTTACCCCGGCTGCAGTAAATGCTACCGCTACCCGACGTCTGTACGTTGCAAAGGCGGGGGTTATTACCCGTAAACGAAGTGGTGGTGATTATGTTTTCGTTGAAGATTTAGCTAATGGAAATGTATAAATATATATACATTTATATATATATATATATATATATATATATATATATATATATTTCTCCACCCAAAAAGTGGTCGAAGGAGTTGAGCAATGCTCAATCATTTTTGTTGGGAGTTTGGGGGCTGACCTAGATGTGACACATGCCAAAAAACTAGTCCTAGCTGGCCATTAAAAATTACTGTGTTGAATTTTCCTACACTTGGGTGAATTTGCCTCCACCGCGGTAGATCATCTGGACCACGGGGCGTTTTTTTTTCCTTTGTTATTATTGAAGATCTAATCTCTGTGAATAGGGCTGCACCCGGTCCTCGTTCATCAAAAATGACTTTGTTGAATTTGTCCCCTACCGCGGGTGGTCTTACGCCGCCGAAGCGTGCTATATAGTTGTATGTATTTATATTTGCCTGTCCACCCAATAAGTGAACGAAGGAGTTTAACAATGTTCTAGATTTTTTGCAGGGAGTTAGGTGGGTTGCTCGATGTGACCCATGCCAAAAAATTCTGATTAGCTGGCCATAAAAAATGACGACGAATAAATTTGCTGTCCACCCAAAATAGAAATAAAGTAGAAGGAGTTGAGCTGTGTTTTTTATTTTTTTTTTCAGGGCGTCTGGTGGATTACTTTCGATGTACCCCATGCCATAAGCTAGGATTAGCTGCCATGAAGATGATGGCGATGAAATTTGCTCCCTCCGCGGGTGATGGTCATACGCCACGAGGCGTTCTAGTTTTCATAGTTTTCCCCATGGTTTTTGCGGTGAATGATAGGGATGTTATAGGGTTAGGCGAGGTGTGTTGGGGTTAGGTGACGTAAGTTTAAGAACTAAGGGCGTTGGGATATCGCTCTTGCAAAGTTAAGTACATTTGACTTGAATTTTGATTCGCCCATCCTATGTATGCTTTGGGCAGCTGCGCCCCCAAGAGGACCCTGTAGGATCTTAGCCATTATCCAGGCCTTCGGAACGTCTGTCTTTCGAGCCCACTTTGTTTCCTCCCCATTTTATACTCTTACTGATCTTTCTTCCATCTGTTCTTCCTCTTCTTTCCCAACTTACTGTTCCCATATGCTCGTTGATCCTGTGTGGGAACATCCTTGTGCATGGGTTGCACGTGTCTGTCGCCATACTATATGTGCCTTCTTTCTTCCTGTGATATCGCCTTGTGTTGTGGAACGAAGACTTGAGACTTTTGAATATAAAAATAATCATAATGACTTGATTTTTCGGAGCGATTTAAGCGTTTCTCAATCGAACGGATCTTAGGAATTAGGTTGTAAAACGTCAGCACCCAGGATGCATGGGGCGTTATGTAACACTCTTTGCTTCCTGTTAGACCTGACCGCGACTAACCTTAAAAAGTAGAGCATCCTCGGGTGTCAAAGTAAAACTTGTGGATTTATCTCTCTTAAGCTTCGATGTCGTTCTGTGAGATTCGTTAGAGGTATGGGACGATGTCGGCTAATTTTTTGTTTAAGTTGTTTGCGATTCGTTGGACTCGATAGCGCTGACGCTACGTAAACAGAACACAACTTTGAACCGCGCGAGGGACCGGCACAGTGGCTGATATGTTTCTATCATTAAACAGCTTTAACCGATTCATGGTAATGCTTGTATGAGCTCTTCGAAGTATAGATACCTTATGTCTTTTGTACACGCTGGTCAGCAGAACGAGTTTCGTCATCTACGCGTCCTCATGCGTTGAGGTGTCCATTTAAATAGCGCACACTTTCAAAGCATTTGCATGTTAATATTCGTAATCTTTTGTAACAGCACCTGCTAAAAACACTGAACTTGATGGCTAATATTTTTACACCTTTTTTGGTAAAGTCGCAGCTGTGTTTGAGGACTCAACAATTCGTTCGAAAGATTAGCTCTGGAAATTCGATCTGTTGACTAACGTGTGTACCAGCCATAAGGTACGAATAAAATTAGTTTTTCTATTGCTTTCAAGGGCCATCATGGGTATATTCTGGCGGGCGCTATCCCTGCCAGAATAAATATGGGTCTCAGGACCTCAAGGGCTATCACGATTGTCTACTCCGAGAACTGTTGCTGCTGGCCGCAGTTCCTGCTGAGAACGTTAGTTTTGTTAAGTTAGGTAGGCTCTCAATATTTCCCCTTCTCTTTCGGGAGGTGTGCCGCCGATGGTGGTGGCCGACCTATTCCGCTGGGCTTCTACCTTCTCTCCGAATCTCTCGTGCGGCGGCCACGGAAGGGACAGTCTGCACGGGCGTTTCTCTCTGCTGTCTTCTTCTCTTTTCGTTTCTTCACTTGTGCGGCGTGGCTGAGCGAAAGCGTTCAGCCGTGCCCGGGGTTGGAGAGGAGATGCACAATTTGCGCCTTTTTCTTATCAGCAGCGCTCTGACCAACCGGCATAAAAGCCGAGACAAAAATCATTGAAAATTTAAAACGAGACATACTTTGCGTCCTAGAGACGCACGGGCCTGTGTTACACCACAGGAATAGTTCGGCGCGCTATAGACATTGTGTCCCTGATGCGATAGTAAAGTTTGTACTCACAGTGCACAGAGAGTTCTGTGCGTTGTTTGTACTACAACTAGGCTACTATTACTACGACAACTATTGCTTTCAAAGAAAACCTGCTAATTTAATGGTAGGTTCGTGATTCAGAATATAACAGGGTAAAATTCGCTTTTAAGACCATGATGTATTTTCGATATTTTGAAGTCATATAAGCTATAGGTAGGACTCATTTTCAGAAGTTTTTCACGAATGACGTTGTTTTGCAAGTGCATACTTTTCGAGATATTGAAATTTGAAGTTCCCATTACAATCCGCCATTACGGCCGTGTCGCGCGATCTAGCGGCATGTGTTTTTCCAACATGGCGGCTTAACACTTTGGTATATTTCTCATAGGATATTAGCAGAACCAGGCCTGGCCTCCTAACCTATGAGTAAGAGCCACATTGTTGCTGGAAAAAGTATAGCAATGAAAAGGAAACGATGGGGAATTCAAAGTCAAATAGCTATCTCGAAAAGTAGGTGAGCACTTGCGACGGGAACGTCATTCAAGAAAGTCTTAAAATGGGTCCTTCTACCTATATATCACTTCAAAATATCGATTATGAATGAAGGTTCAACATTAAAATACCTTACCTTTTTTTCTCCTCCCTCGAAAGAATTACACCATGCAAAATTAAGAATTTTACACTAGCATAATCATCGTTGTGAAATTGTTTGATACAGTCGAAATATTCCATGGAGCAGCCTTCACAACCACCATCCGGCCATTGCAACAGCCATTTCTCTACTGTTCACGCCTTCATCACGGGTCGCGGCGTCGGGCCAGGGCCAGTCATAATTCATTTTCTTCGTCTTTTCGTTCCTACTATTCCTACCTAAGTCATTCTTCAAAAAATGTCTTAAAAATCAGTCTTTCAACCTTTATAATACTTCAAAAATCAAAATATCATAAAATAAACTACTAAAAATATAAAAACCAGTGTACCGACAGCGCGTTACGCCGCCATATTGTTCAACAAGCTGCCGCAATGTCGGACGCTAATAAATACTTCGAAGTCAAATATCTTGAAAACTAAGCATTTGCGGCAAAAGCGTCATTCATGAAAAACTTCTTAAAATACGTCCTTCTACTTATATATGACATCAAAATATCGAAAATGCATCATGGTCCTAAAAGTAAATTGAACCTATAACGGTCATAGCAAATTAATTGAAAAAATTGTTCTTTTGTGTTATTATTAATTTACTACATTGATAAAAGTGTGTTTCGGAACATTTTAATAGTTTTCTCTTTGCAAATATTGTTAACCATCACTTTGACTAGGCGTTTATTTAACAGTATTTTACTTTCTTGCCCACTTTGCTGCTTTTTATTTTCATACACCTCCTGATGATCCATTATTCTGTTTTTCCTTTTCTTTCCCGACTTGCTGTTCATATGCCCGATGATCCTGTGTGGGAACACCTTCGTGCATGGGTTCCCCCGATTTCCCCGATCCTATCGACAAGCTACATGTCCCTTATTGCTTCCTCTGTTAGGTCACCTTAAGCCTGGTGCTCACGTAACAACTTTCGTTGCCAATAGCAGCCTAGAGCCACCTCAACTTATCCGATTGCGTAGTCGTGGTCGTGACTTCAGCATGACATCTATGAACATCGTGCTCTGATTCTTAACATATCAATCTTTGTGGACTTTCACTGCTCATTATTAGGAGCGATCATTGGAACTTTACCATTGCCACTAGCTATGGTGCAAAAATTACAGTAGCCACTGAGATGTTAGACAATTTTTTATACCGTTAAATTTTGCTCAAGCTGAAGCCGTACCGCGGCTACGTAAACGGATTAGCTAAGTTGCCTTTAGGCTGCTAGCGGCAACGAAACTTGTTATGAGGGCACGTGGGCACCGGGCTTTAGTTGAGACGGAGGCTTAAACTATTCTATAATCCAATCTAACATTATTTTAACTCCATTTTCTTCAAATTGGCTTGGCCCATCGAAAATTTATGTATTTCACCGGCACCGCATACCTCACGGCCCCCAGTGTCGTTTGCACTAGAGAAAAGTCAAGCGCATTATGCTTAAACAACTCTAACTTCCTTCGGAGCAGAATTGAGTTGTCCGCCCAAGCCGTTTACGTTTCAGGTCATAAACTCAAAGTTATCACAAGACTGCCAAAAAAGTTGCTCCAAAGATGCATTGAGCAGAAGGGATATGGGCCAAATTTTTCGTAGCTTTTGAGCAATTAAAACAACTGACCGTTCAATTTGCCCTGTAATGTATTCACTACTTTGTACATAACCTCATTTTCTTGAATATTTGCTTTAAATGATGATAATGGCAACTGCAATGTCAAAAATATAAAATGAATTTATCTTCAGGTTACAACGATGATAGCCAGTAGAAGACATGTTGAGCGTAGGCTCAACCTACTCAAGCACTTGACGACACTGTCGTGCATGGGGCGCCGACCGGCAAACTCTTTTATAACTCTACCTAACTCTTGTACGCTCCAGACTAGACTATGGCTGTGTCGTAATCAGTCCTCGAAGACTAGAGTCCTGAAACGACTGGACGCTGTGCACAATGCAACACTGAGGCTATGCACCGGACCCGTACATCACCCATACAAAGTCTTGTCGCTTAGAGCGGCGAACCCTGCCTGCTGCAGCGCTTGGCGTAATTTAACCTATCAGTACTTAGCCCGCTTAGAACAAGTCCCTCGATCCCCGGCCTGGAACAGTGTGTGCCGAGACCGGGCAGAGGGAGCAGACTTTCCGTACACACTTCCCTCCTCCAATGACTAAGAAGCCCTCTTCTTCGTAGCGGAAATCAAGCCCTTTAAGATGGCTCGGTTCCTGTTCAGAAACAAACCAAGCTGGTGCATACCAAATTCAACTTTTTACCCCGGCACGCAATACATAAAAAAGAAACGCACATCCCCTCTTGCTAAAAACTCGCTTCACGGAGCACGTGAGGGACCACCATAGTGGCTCTACCCACATGTATACCGATGGATCAAAAACGGGAGACCGAATTGGATGCGCAGCCGCTGCGACTGATGACACTAGAGCTATTACCGGAAACCTCGACTTTCACCGCCGAGTTGTTCGGCGTGTGCGCTGCGCTGCTCCTGATTGGAGACAGCGACGAGCGCAAGTTTACAGGCCATTCGAGCATACGACAGTGTCCACCCTGTCATCAACCGAATAGTAACTACGATACAACAATTACAAGAGGATGGAAAGTCTGTGTGTATCTGTTGAGTGCCTGGTCATGTTGACGTCGCGGGCAATGAGCTCACTGATGACGAGTCGAGGCAAGTGGCCCTGACGGATTTGCCCACGGCAAACCGTGGAGTCCCCTGCCGAGACTGTCATTCATTAATCAACCGAAACTTGTGCCAGCTATGGCAATCCCAGTGGCTGACTCACAGAAATAATAAATTACGAACAATCAAAGAACCCGTCCGACAGTGGCACTCGTCAAATAATGACAACCACGGAATGGACGTCGTACTGTGCACAGTGTGCAGCCTACGTATTGGGCACACGAGACTCACTCACGACTATGTGCGAATGAGGCGTCCGCAACCCTATTGCGACGACTGCCTCGTACCTATCACTGTCTTGCATTTGATGGCCTAGTGGCCCACTTCCTCCGACAAGCGAAGGGACTGCTATCCAGACCTGCATGTTCAGGATGCCCACTCCATCCTCCGAGGAATGCTTTCTGAGGGACCTCGAGGCCAATTTAATAGAAATGCCCTCAAGAATTTTCTTATCAGATGAGATATTTATCACAAATAGTGATGAATCCATTACGATAATTGCCATCATCAACTACGACTCTACCCTTCTTTTTGTGAATTACATATAGTGTATGTAAAATTAGTAAAGATAATAAAGTTCTCCTTACAACTATTTTATACTAGCAAATGAGACAAATTCCGCGTCCTAGCGGCGCATGAGCCTCTGGTTAAACATAGAAATGGTTCGGCGCCATATAGGCAGTGTGCTACTGAAGCGCTGGTAAAAATTTCTACAACTACTACTATATGTGAAAACTGTGTTTGCAAGCTACAAGTTCGCACAAAATCTGCGGTCGCTGAGCACTATGTATAGTGAATAAAAAAATCGGAAATTTAAACCAACAGTAAAGCATATTATACCCGCGTGCAAAGCAAATACCGGTGATAATGTTCTCGTTGAAGATTTGAGTATATTTGTGTATATATTTGACTGTCTACCCAAAAAGAGGTAGAAAAGGTTGAGCAATGTTAAATTTTATTGCAAGGAGCCTGGTGGATTAACTAAGATGTGACCAATACCAAAAAATTAGAATTTGCTGGCCGTCAAAAATGACGTGAGATGAATTTTGTTAACCATCCACCCAGAAGGAGGCAGAACGGGTTGAGTCATGATATTATTTTTTAGGCAGTCATGTGGATTGAATGAGATGTGAAAAATGGCAAAAAACTTGAATGAGGTAGCCATTAAAAATGACGGCGTTGAATTTACTCCCTTCTGGGTCACGTCATAGCTGCATCAGTTGTACGACATCAGTGAGCATTGAACCGCAATGGCGCCAACACCAGTCCGAAAGCGTCGCTTTATAAATTGTGATAAAAGTTCCAAAGATAGGGAGGGCCTTGATTTCTTTCAATTTCCTTCATTCAATTTCCCATCGTGGATTGCAGCAAGTTGTAATTAGTTCTTAATACACTGCTTACAAGCACACGGCCTAGAATATCTTTATACTACGGCCCCTGTTGTACGTCTGGCAATGGCAGCATTGCGCCTCGCTGCTTTACCCATGCACCTGGGTGTCGTCACGAGCGGAGAAAAAAAAGGAGCTCTCTTATTGGTTGATGCTGTTCCCTTAGAAGTGCAAGTACCTGCTTTTACTCTGACCATGACGACAGTTGCGGAGACCGGTATAAATGTTTTAAATATGGTGTATGACAACTGCAGAGCCCAGGTATAAGACCCCCAAACATTAGGTAGGTTGGGTAATTAGGCTAGGTTTTGGGTTATGTTAGATAGGTTAGGAAGGGTAGGTACCTCTGGCTAAGTTCGCATCAACGAAGTTGGCACAACCAAAGTCGCTACTTCAGTTGATGCGGTAACACAACTGCACAACGTCGATCGCTACTTTAGTTGTTGCGGTCTTACGAAAAATTCAAAATACATACCTTGAGGTACTGTATAGACACTAGACCTTGCCTTCCTAACCCATTGTTCTCGGGCTAACCTCGAAAGCTCATTGTTACACCGCACAACGTAGTCATTGTGATACCGACAGATATGTGAGAATGAAGCGTGAACGTTTGCAACGTAAACGCAAAGCTTACCTTAGCAGCAGTTATCGTACGTCACATTAGAAAATAAAAATGACGCATTTGCGACGGCAGTGATTTACACCAATGAAAACGGTACATTTCACACCAGATACACGTTAAGTTACAATGCAAAATCGATCTCGTGAGGTCGCCAGCAAGCGTTTAATTACGCCCGTTGTTTTTTTTTTTTTTTTCTCATAGAAAACCAATGGGAACTTCAAAGTCAAATATGTACTATACTTTGAAAACTAAACATTTGCGAGGGAAAGTGCATAGAAGATATCATATTGGGGGCGGCGGAACGTGAAAAATATTGGGGTTGCCCTACCCGACAAGCATGGCTTCCGTCCTTCCCCCTCCGGCTGCCGACTTCTCCTGATGTTTGTTATAAAGTGTCACATCGCATCAGTATCTCTTTTCACCGCAATCACCCATGCCGTAATTTAAGATCATTTGCTAGATTTTTTCCATATTTTCGCTTGCTTTTAAACTGCAGACTGCATTATGCGTGTTTAGAACGCTAGGGAAACCATGCCTTGCCTCCTAACCTACAAGATTCTCGGCCTACTCAATGGCTTTATTGTTTGCCACCCTTCTGTACTAGGGTGGTGGTGGTGGGTGGCAGCATCGAATTTTTTATGCGTTTATCCGTCGAGGAAACTACGAGATGGGTCCGTAGATTTTTTTTTATGATCCGGGCACTCAAACACAAAAGACCCGAAATAAATGACATGACCCAGCCGAAGCAATGTTGCGGCAACTTGACGGCTGTGGACTTGTGGGGAGGTGCAACATTTGGGTTAGTGTGCACTCGCCGTAGCGAGTGCTTTTCTTGCTAATTTAACAAGAAAAGTTAAATTTTTAAGGTTTTCATACAGACCATCTTTTTCCAGCGAAAGAATACATTATATTCAAACATACATTATATTCAAATCTCTTTGGTCCAACAAGAGTAGTCAAAACAAATTATCCGTTGGCTGTCCGCAATTCCACAAAATATGGCTCAGTTGCAAGGAGGCTTACTGGCTATTCACCACAGACTAAAGAATATATATTCTTTAGTCTGTGCTATTCACCATTCAGTCTCCTTGCTCAGTTGACCTCGAGCGGCTATTAAGACTGGTAGTGGTGGTTCATCTGCTCCTCTTGTTAAACTATTGAGGTAAGTGTAGAAGTACCCTTCAGCTGGGCTGTTTTCCGTACGTGTTGCATTCATACTAATCAGTAAAACTTTTCTACTTCAGTCATGTACAATAAGTTAGACACAAATTAATTTATCGAAGACTAGTCTGACTATCTTAATGTTTAACTTACGTATTATTATCACGTATGTTCTGCTGTGATCACATGATGGTTCTTAAGTGTGCTAGCTTCAATATTTCATAATCCATGTGTTTGTATTTTTGTTGTTATTTACATAACGGAGATTCGTTAATACCTATTTTCCAAGGTTGTTTTTCTAATAGCTAGCTAAAGAAAAACGACTGTTGTTGCCAAGGTTGCCGGTGCTAGAATGATTGCTTCTTCTGATATGAGTGGAATGCTCGCTGCGTATCAAAGCAGCGCTGATAATAAACGAGTTGGAGAACAGCTGAAACTAATTGAGTGCCAAGAATGCCACGACCACAGTTCACTTAGTATAGTAGTTACGTCAGATCTGAGTGTATGCGCTACGCCCTTGAAATCTTCAGAATTGTTACGTCAACATTACGTCACGCCACTGTGGAAATACCAAAGATTCCTCGCTGCAACCGTGGCGTGACGCAATTGTGACGTCACAATGCTAAAAATTCAACGGCTTGTTACTAACACTCAGATCTGACACAACTATCTTCTGTGAATGAATTGTGGCCACGACTGCATGCCTAGACAAAGAATTGTACTTTAAATCTAAAACAATTTGTATGTTAAAATAGGAGATTACCAGATTCACCCAGGGAAAGAAAGAAATTTAATTTATTCCTCCACCTAAGTCCGAGTTTTGATATTCTTAATGCGGATACAGGAGCTTTCAGCCCAGTGAAGTCGGTCCACCTCCTCGGTGATCTCGGCCCATCTCAACTTTTCTTCTTATCCATGTAGGATTGTCAATACCTCAGATGTTTTCATGAATCTATCGGCGTTTTCTTTACTGTAAATAACACAAAACTTGCAAATAATGTTTGTTATCTGCAATTTCCTGTTTCGTGTAGCCTTTAGGTAAAATTTCGTTCATTACATGTAAAATTCCGTTCTTCACTGTTATTTGTGAGGTATTATACTATTACACTAGAACACGATGAGAACGCATACCTCCTACTAACAAGGCGATGTCAGCGAAAAATTGGAAATGATCCCAAACCAGGCATTCCTCTTTATCGTAGCTAAAAATGTACATATGTGGGGCTATTGGCATTAATACCCATTCCTGTAATATTCTTTAAGATCAGGCAGTAATTGTTTGAATTCTGTTCTGTTCAACACAAAATCTAGAGAACTATCCTCTATACTTCGGTTAAATTATGAGATGGGCCGAGATCACTGACGAGGTGAGCCAAGCTCCCTTGCACGGTTGCACCCCTTAATGCTATGGCTCTTAAATATCACAATTTGAGCCTGATTTAGGTAGGTAGCTACTGTTAATTCCACAAACCTCTACAGCGGTACGGTGCTTGGGCCCAAGACGGTGGGATACATACTGCATCTAACAGAAGTAGTTACAGCGGGGGATTGCGACTCCCAATTGCCCGAATTTTACAAACTTCAAGAAGTTCTCTAATTTGCTATATATTGAAGTGAAGACCACCAAACAACTGCTATGTGACCTGCACTGTGCCAAAATTGAAAAGAAAGCACATCGCAAAACCTTTTAGACTATTAGGATTTCTTATTGAAGGGGATAATCTGTCCATGACGACATGATGTTATGCCCGAATATCCTGTGCCATTTGCCGTTAGTCCGAATTTTGGCAGTCGCCCGAACCCGGGGGGGGGGGGGTTTCGTTTGGCCCCCCCTCGCTTCCTACGCCTATAAAAAACCAGGAATATAATAATCGTAAATGTCTATATACACACTCCTTCAGACACATACGGTACCTATACTCCTGAGGAATAGTGCTACCGAATGCCCTTCACTATATGGTAAGTATCAACGAAGCCACCGGGACATGTACTCTTGATTTTTGTCAGTTAAATAGGGGAGGTTTTCGGTTTCACTGCTCGCAAAATTATGAAACCAGATTTACGTGTAGGAGTGGCAGGAGTGCAAACAAAGATCGATAATATTGCCTATGTATTTTGTAGAAACGCAATTTTCGTTTCTTCTCCAGATTTTTCAGTTAATACTAAATAAAGTCAATATTGCTAGCGAAAAATATGCTAACCTAACGTTTCCGTTTCCGACATGTGCCCGTGAAATCGTAAACAATCCTATGTATTTCTGAATAGGCTAGTCATAATTTTTATTTTTTATTTCTCGAAAGAAGAATAACATTTTCTGAAAGAGTATTTTGGTTTTATAATTTTACGGCAGTCAAACAGAAAACTCTAGATGGGTTTGCATTTCGTATTAACGAACGTTGTAGCTCTAGCGGGACCGTTTCTGCATTTTTTAGCCTTCTTTTGTTCATACTTTTTACCGTAAGACTCCTAATGCGTAGACAGGCTAATTGTTTCGGGAAGGGTCTCTGCTTCGAGAGGTGAGTTATATAGCATATTTGTTTCCCCTACAGCCGTAAGTCATTTCCCTTGGCTAACCCGATAACAGATCGCCAAGTTGTGCAGTTGAATATACCACTAAAACCAAGTTCAATAGCACATTTTGTCTGGTCAGTCAATGTAACATCGGCTGTTGCTACCAGTCACGTCAGATGGTGCTGTATCAACTGTCAATCCTACTTTTCTGAATTTTCTAAATTTTACAGTCGCCCTTTTAGGACTTTTTCTGTTCTGGGAGTTCTGCTGTACTGATGATACACACTTTGTTATGTTCGTCTGCCGGCTTGCTCTGTTCATGGACGTTGGTTTCGGCTCTCGAGTGGGAACCTCCGCGTGCATTGCTGCCATGTTTCTTTTGACACCCTTCAGGAAGCATGAAAAGGGTGGGCCAGAGAGTTGCGTCAGTTAGGTTCGCCCTTTCTAAATTATGAGGAGCTGCAATTTTATGGGGACGCTGTAGGTTGCTTTAGCCATTAACTAGGCCTTCAGGACGTCTATCTTTCGTGGTCACTTTTCTGCCTTCCATTTTCATTCTCTTACTAGTGATTCTTTGTTCTGTTCTTCCTCGACTTGCTGTCCCCATGCGTGTTGATCCTGTGTGGAAATACCCTTGTGCATGGGTTCCTAGTTTCATCTCGACATACACTAAATGCTCCCTATTTTATTTTCCTCTGTTAGGTCACCTTTGTTATGGGAACTTAATCTGAAACTATTCAATATTATAATTTTCATGGCATACTGTGTATCCTTTCCTTTTTTTTCTCCCTACTCATTGCAGTTTACGGTGTCGGCAAGACAGGATTTTATAAGTACTAGCTATATAATAATTCACAATGGGTAAATTATTTACCAATGTACGTATTCATCTCAGTGTTATTATAATACATCTTAGTTTTGATCGCTTGTCTCTCCATCCCGATGTGAGGGATTAGGTAAATGGTAGAAAATTTATTTACTAAATTGCTAGTGGGCCGTTGCTTTATCAGCTTTTTGAAGTCGAAGGACCTCAACGCGGCAGCACCATCCTGATTCCTGACCGTGAGCGTAAAGAATACGTGCTGAAGCGGCGCGGCGGTGCCGATGCATGTTCTTGTTCTCTGCCGTCATTTTTGACGGCGGTGGTAACTAGCTGCAAAAAAAATTACGCTGTTGATCTGTTCGAAGTTTACATAAACTCTCTACGAGTTGGCAATTACAGCAGATGTTCGAGAATGGATTCTCCGTGCTCACAGCTTTGCTTTACTTGTTCCTCACGCTAATATGAAGTGGACATTGTGCTGTTCGCTAAATAATAAAGGATTATCAATATCAGAATTTTTAGTCCTCGTGTGACTAATTTACTGGCTTGAACATCGGCTTGATATATTCTTTCACGAATTTTAAGTGGCATTCGAAGCTGCGCTGACCAGTTTTGTTTATATTTAAAGCGCCATCCGTTAGCACAGCGAAGTCTAGTTAAGGAATCGTACCTACTACGTTTCACTTATCCGGAACTTCAAGCATGGACCTTTGTTGCACAACATTGAACTGTGTGGCGAGTGTTAGCAGCAGCCCGAGGACGGAGTTTTTGCTCTTCTATCAGTAATCGATTTGAAATTTTATTCAAAGGGGGCAAACAACACCCAATTCCCGGCAGATCAAGATTATAGTGAACTAAGCTTAATCGGATTCGCCATGCAGATGGATGAGGCAGTAAGTATGCAATATAAATAGCTATACCGTATACGGATGTATCTTGTACTTGATAAAGGACTTTGAATTTCATCATAAAGTCCGATAAAGAACGCAGTTTATATGAATCATTACTAAAGTCTTATGGTTGCATCCAATATTTTAGACGTCCGGAATGAAACTATTCGTTTTACGAATAATTTTACGCGTCACCAGGCTAAATTGTTCAAGTTAAGTGGCCATTGTTTTTCTTCTGGGTGTGGCCATTTGCC
This sequence comes from Parhyale hawaiensis, assembly GCA_001587735.2. Taxonomy (NCBI): domain Eukaryota; kingdom Metazoa; phylum Arthropoda; class Malacostraca; order Amphipoda; family Hyalidae; genus Parhyale; species Parhyale hawaiensis. The sequence continues at coordinate 3,137,035 of LQNS02278161.1, forward strand.
CCGCCTTTAGGAAGAGAAATGAACCTGCGCACGGCTTGTATGGCAAGTGGATCAAGTCATAAAGTCACTGCTGTGCCATTACCTTGCGCAAACTCTTCTGTTACTTACTATATTTTAGAAAATTATTTCCACGATGGGTTGAGTGCCTTCTTCTCAACAATTGAAATTTTTCTTTAACATAAATAAAGTAATTTTTCAAGATCACCATTTAACATAAATAAAGTAATATTTCAAAATCACCATAAAATTACAAATACGCTTAGAAGTAGCTACTTGATAAATCCTGTAATTTTCAGAGAATAAGATGCTCAGTTGCACTAAGAAGAGGCCACACATAGAGAATATATATGCCTGTATACACACAATCAATCAATCTTTTATTGAAAATAAATGTTACATGTAATATCGCATCATTCTCAAGCCTATATCTATAAGCGCTACTAAGTGCTTTTCCGGCAAAAGAACTACTACATAGCCTACACCTGCAGCAATTAGCACGAACAGCTTGTTCTCACTAAAGAACGAAATTAGTGAAAGAGTAAGATCTGAGTTCTGCAATGCAGTGGCATTTTTCGATTATGAATGTACTGTTTTATTTTCACTCGTGCGGAAGAAGCATCATAGTGCTAGTATGTGGCATGTGGCATTAGCTTCATAGTGCTAGTATGTGGCATTAGCTTCATAGTGCTAGTGTGTGGCACTAGTCCGAGATAGTTTTTTGTCTCTTAATCACTAAAGTTCTGAATTCAAAATTTTTATTCCCACAGCAATTCTAAAAAAAGCGCGGATTCCTCTGTACGGTTTCCTGTGTGTTGAACACAGAACTGGACACCAGGCAAATATATATACAGTACACACATTATATACACCTAAGGAACGGCGCTACTATGTATAAGCCCCTCGCCGTATGGGTAGTATCAACGAAACTATTACGCACTTCGCACCTGTCAAGACTGAGTATAGGATTGTCGCATAGAATCATCACGAATTTATATATATATAGATGCCCAAGCGCTCCTTTCCACGCGTCTCTCTGTGATACACGTAACTATTAGCCTTACATTCGTCAGGGGCCATTTGGGCTATGAAATAAAATCTTTCTTGCTAGGCTGTGAACGCTTGTCTAGCAAAGTTGGCCCCAAAGTTAAGTTTCTCTGGAAAAACTGGAAAGAAAATGGTATGACGACTGGGAAACTGCTTAATTAGTGAAAGATGGCCGTCGAACGGCTAAATTATTTGAAACGTAAGCTAGTAAAAAACACTCCTCCGTTTGACAACTTGTAATATTTTGGTGAGAAAAGCTCTTTAAAAACCAATTTCACAGGTACAGTTCATAAATTTGGATTTACAATTACTTCTAGAGCGTTCAATACACCTCGGATGATACGGATGCATTTGTAATTTTTTCTGTAAGCCATATTCTTCCGCGGTAATTTTTGACGGCGGAGTGTACTGGTATGCAAAATGACAACGTGATGATTACGAAATAAGCCATATCAATATCTAGGAAGCTGTAGCTATGTTGTAATTGATTTCTTCGTCTTTCGACCTGTTTGTTTGCCATTTTATTGCCTTATTTCCAGCAAACGGATTTTTGCATCTCATAGTAACCAGCTGTGATCGTGCTGAAATGATTACTCTTATTTCTTCTTCGTGGAAGCCCACGCTCACCGTATTTATAAAGCAAGTAACAGGCATGAACTAATTAACATGGTTTGCTGTCTGTCGCTCCACCTGACTCACAGCTATAAAGGAGTAGGCGGAGCTTTACACGCTACCTGCGCGTGAGTGACCGGAATGCCATGGTCCGAGGTGCCGGCAGGGGCACCCACTGGAACGTTGCTGCTGCTGCTGGTCGTGCGGAAATTAATGCTTACTGTGGTCGGTCATCTCGATATCGATGCTCAGCTTCACTTATACATACTAGCGCATTTTTTCCTTAAAGAATGCAATAAAGGAAAGAACCGTATTGCGGACTACTCACCCTGAATAGGATAAAAATTATTTTCAAAATATACTGAAATGTATGTTCTCTCTGCAGATACCTGTCTCTTGTGAGCATGGCGTCCCCTCTGAAGCTTCTGGTGGTGCTGGGGAGCGTGAGAGAGGGCAGGATGGCCGACCGAGTAAGCAAGATGATCATCAATAAGCTTAAGGCCAAGGGCCATGAGGTCACAGTTTTAGGTGAGTTATAGTACCCTTATCGTTTTGAAATTTTCCTCTTGTGGTAGCCACCCAAAATAAATTTGCCAATCCTGTGTAATGGGGAGTTGCGTGCCCAGAGAACCCCGAAAGTCAGTTACCTTGATTTTCGCTAGGCCTGCGGGACGTCCTGCTTTTGTGCCCACTTTGCTTCCTGCCATTTCCACGGTCGTACTGATCACTTTCTGTCTGTTCTTCTTCTTTTTCACGTAATTGCCATGCTGCTCGCATTGATCCCGTGTGGGAAACCCTGGAACGTGTGATCCACATTTCTACTCACGTACGCTATGTCCCATTTTTTCATTTTTCTTGTTCTCTACATTTGCGTTGTAGTGAAAAAAAGAAAGCATAGACGAGACAGTAAATGGCAAGCCTACCAAAATGGGCCGGTCGAGCCTCCCTGAGTGTCGACGGAAGGAGGTACTGGAGCGATGAAAAGTGTGGGACATTAGCAACAATTAACCCAGTGCCACCATATGAGCAATTATGTCTAATGGGGCTGAAAAGGGTCTTTACGATGCGCGTGAAAACTAAAGAGAAGAGTTAAGAAATTACTCTTTAATCAATAATAACTAGAGGACTCTCAGAGCGCATACATCCGCCAAGCAAGGCATGTTAACGAAACATTCATATTGGTCCTGAAACTAGGATTTCCTTTATCAACGCCGAAAAGTAGTCATTTGCGCCTGTTGCCAGTAATAACAGTTTCTGCAATTTTTTCACAGCTCCTTCCGTAACTTTTTGAGTTACGCACTGACAAACACTAGGACAAACTTTGGTCAAACACACCAACGGACGGACTGATCATCACCAAAATTTAGTCATTTATGTATGTCTTTTAACATTTCTAACAATTCCTGCAAATTTCATAAAGCTCTTGTCATAACTTTTTGAGTCAAGTTGCTGACAAACCTAAAAAAACAAACAGAGAGACAAATAAACGGACAAACAGATGACCACAAAAACTTTGTCATTTGTTCTTCATAACATACCTAACAATTCGTGTAAATTTCATAAAAATCCGTCCGTAATTTTTTAGTTCCGTAACCAACAAAAAAAAAAGAAGCAGACAAAGAAACTGTTGAACGGATCTTCACCAAAAGTTCATTATATGTTCCTCCTAACATCCTAACAGTTAGTGTAAAGTTCGCAAAAATCCGTACATAACCTTTTGAGTTATCTTGGTGACAAACAGACAGGCGGACAAGCGGCAAAACTTAACCTCCTTGGCAGAGCTAGTTCTCGCGGAAGCCCACAGCTCGTTACAGTGTACACCTGCGGCAGGAGGCTGGGAGGAACTGAATACCGAAACACTACTCGCGAGACGCGGATGCGCGAGAAGGGCCAATATACGCTGACCCCCATACACTGGCTATTGCTTTCGTATCATTTTTACGGCCCTTATGTAATGAAATCCTGGATGAGTGCCACTTCCCTTAAGCTTACCTCTAGCAAGGACAAATTTTTTTCTGCAAATTCTTACGTCTAATTAGGTATTAAAGGGTAGTAATATTACTATTACATCGTTGGTACCTATTAGGTAATTGGTCAAGATCAGGCGTGGTTATGTCCATTTTTTTTAAAGGTTCCCGATACCTTACGTACATTTTATGATCGATTTTGAAAAAGGATTACGTGATCTCGTCCCTGTGCTATGATCATCACATTAGTTTACAGAGGTGTTACATATGTACAGTCTCGAGTTTCAAATAGGAATTTAGTGGAGGACAAATGAGGTTACAATGCTTCACCGTAAGTCTCTGGACGGAATCCAGCTAATGTTATACACGCCACTCCATGGGAGCCGGGGTCACATGTGGTTCACAGTGAGATATTTTGCAGCAAGAGATGCGTCAGTAGCTGTAAATTATTGTCTTGCTGGGTAGCTGCTTCCTCAGTGCCTCTCCATGGCCATTTGGTCGAGAGCGTTTCCGCAGTGCGGCAGCTGCTGGTTCGATCCCCAAGGCTGGCAACACGGATTTTTACTGGAACACTCTGGTATCACGAGGTTAGGGGCTGTCCGTTGAAGGAATCGCACATTATCCCTCGGTACCAAGCTAATGATCATCGTGTTTTCACTCCCAGATCATTAAAATTCTAAGTTAAAGCAAATATAGCGAAATTTAAGGTATCCAACGATCGTTCACGGCCAAAATTCGAGGCATGCAGGAGTACGATTACCACAAACGACTCAGCTGTCTCCACTTGTATTCAATACAGCGCAGATTCGAACGATTTACAATCA
>LQNS02278161.1:3141719-3183399 GCA_001587735.2 Parhyale hawaiensis
GTCGCAAACTGCGGCACCACAGAAGACACCCAGCAGAGTGACTCCACACACGTGGGGTGACGTGAACAACGTCACCTGGACTTCTTCCGAAGACTCTCAAGGTAACTCAAGGTAGGTAGGTAAGGTATTTATTGTTGTATTCCCTGTGTTCGAGAAACTGAATCATGATAACTCATTCACAATCTAGTAAAATGAAGCGGAAATTGCAGGTAGTTATGAACACGTTGTTTGATATTCATGTTATGACCGTTTTCAGAGAAAGAGATAACGCGCTGGTTTCTGTAACTGTCGGTTTGATGGCACCTGAAGTTAAGATGAGATAACAAAAGATTAAATTCGAGAGCGAAAAAGATCATAGGGTGAACATATGGTTTAGTTTATTGCATGAGGTGGGGTGGGGAAAGCGCAACCTGGACAGGGACTTAACACTATTGATTATAAATTATGGAAAGTCTGATAACGAATTATATGGGCCATTGCCTTTCTGAATGCTTTTATCAATAGGAAAGTAACGATCTGCATTTCCAGACCCCCTGACGGTTCCAAATGAAGGCAAGGTGATTCAGCCCATGCACTTCCGGCCGGACCCGTCTAAAATCCCTCAGTGGATGATAGACACCAACGAGATTATCAAGGTAGCTATATCTATAGCCTATATATTATATATAGCCTATAGTGGATATGGTCTGAAGAAAAAGCAAACTTTGCATCACCTCGTAATATTACCTCAGGGTTTTTGGACAATTAGCAGCAATTTCAACATTTACCATTAGTACACATTGTACAGCAACTCGAACCTAGTTCCAAGCGCCTGTGAAATACTTTCGTTGGAATTTCCTTGTGGAATTACCAATATGTGGTCAGTTGGCTTTAAAACTGAAAATCCATAGGCTGATTTAACCATTATTGTTATTAAATTACACTAGACTGGCGGCGTGGGAAGGAGAAATTCCATGAGGTTGCCAAACCCCTACGCAACCAGCCCAGCCCATAACTAGATTTTTGGAACATTTTTCTTGAAGATCCCTAAGCTTTCTCTTCTTCATATTTCTACAAATTTTGTGTGTTTACTCTTCTACCGTAAATTTGTGTTGCCACTCGAGATGTTTCTTCGTGAGTGGGCTCCCAATATTTCTTGAAGTACCTACGTAGGTGCCCTTTTCCTGAAACAACCCCCCTGCGAATATGAATCGTTTATTAGCCATTTCTTAACTTGTTACTTTATTATGTTAGTTATTACACTGTGACATTATGTCAGTGATAAGATTAATTGGCTTTGTAATCGTTATTGATTAGCTGCAAACTTCATTGTATGAAAGTAGATCTGAGTGGGTGGGTATGAATTGACGCCAATAATGCAAATTCTACCTTCAGGGGCATATTCTGGTACACCCTTTCCCTGCCACAATATGTTTGGGCATCACGCACCCAAGGGTCTCGAGTGCCTTCTCCGCAGGGGATGTAGCATCTGGCCGCAGTGTCTGCTGAGAAGGTTTTGTAGAGTTAGGTAGGTTCTCTATATTTCCCCTTCTGTTCCGCGAGGTGGGCCGCCGGATGGTGGTAAGCGACCCATCCCATGGGACTCCTATCTGCTCCCGTGTGGGGGCCACGGAAGGGACCCCCCGCAAGAGTGTTTGCTTTCTTCTGTCTTCTTCTCTTTTCGTCTCTTTCCCTGCGCCGCAAGGCTGAGAGATTACGTTCGACCGAGCGGTGTAGGGTTAGAACTGCTCGCGCCTTATTTCCTGCCAGACATGGTGCACCTGACGGGATTGTACTAAAGGAGCTCATCTGAGTTCGACTCAATTTCTAAACTAAGTATATTATACAAAATTGGATCGCTGTTATATAGTCTTCGTAGGTATCTGATACGGCGGGAAAACCCTCATTATTATAATAATGCGAAATTCTTGTGGTGAGGCGAGCGACGGCTTGATGGTAGTGACAGCCGAGTACAACTGCTCCCTCCCGCCGGCCCTGCTGGCGCTGCTCGACAACTTCCCTCCTCACTCCTTCAGGCACAAGCCTGCTGCCCTCGCCTGCTACACCATCGGTGAGATGTCGCTTAATTGTGCTTTTCTTAAGGTTTGCCGTTTTTCCCTAAAAGAATTACCTACACAGTTAGATCTTTTATTTACGGACGCGACACTAACCGACATAGCAAGTGACAGGTACATATATAGAACCTCTCCGCTTCTGGTGGTTGGTGACACCCGTTAAATCTACCGATTTGAATGCGTAATCTACTGGTTAGAACTAACAACATCCGGCAGAGCTGAACCCTCAGGGGTATATCTGGCGGCTCTTTCAGTGCCACAATATATTTGGGCCTCACACACCCAATTGTCCCAAGTGCCTTTTCCGCAGGAGATGTTGCAGCTTGCCGCAGTTCCTGCTGACGAGGTTAATTTTGTAAGTTAGGTAGGCTCTCGATACTGTTTCGGGAGGTGGCCGACCTATTCCCGCTAGACTTTTACCTTCTTGTATTTCGTTTCCTTCTCTCGTGCGGCGTAGCTGAGCGAAAGCGTTCAGCCGTGCCCGGGGGTTGGAAATGCACAACTTGCACCTATTTCTTGTCATTAGCGTACTGACCCCTCCGAGACCTCTCGGCAGAAAAGCCGAGACAAAAATCATTGATAATTTAAAACGAATCCTATTGGCGCACGAGCCTGTGTTAAACCACTGGAATAGTTTGGCGCGATATAGACATTGTGTCCCTGATGGGCTAGTAAATTTTGTACTACTTCTACTACTAGAGCTGAAAATTCTGCGGTGTTGAGGACCCTGACTGGCAGAGAGTTACTTGACCATACACCCCCAACTAGGAAGCCAACATGCTCAGGTTTGTACCGCTGATAAATCCCCCAGTGGCTTGTACCGTTGCAGTCAATCACAAAGTGCCTGAGGTATGGCTGCATTGCCGACCACTAAAACTTGCCTTCCTGGCTTGGGAAGAGAACCGCTGAACTGCGATTTTCATCCGAAAGGGGCCGGGTAATGGAAGGAAATAGTCAAAGCCAAGCTGGAAGAGAGGTAGTTGGAGACGCTGAGAGTCCTCCCAATGATACCTTAGAAGGAGGCTGTTGAAAGAGAGTCGCAGGAAAGCAGATGAGTGATGGTGTTCTCCCCGTTCACAGCGGACTTAACAGTGGCCGTAAACCTGATTCTGTGCTTATAGAAGGCAAGGGTCACACAGTACTCCGACCACAACTCTGAAAGCGCAGTTCGCATGGAGCAAGGCTGTGTAACTTCGGTCGGAGAGAGGACAGGTTGAGAGGTGCCGAACACCTTGTTGACCCCAAACTCGTGATGACAGAGTCCAACACCAGTCTGTGAACCGACGCCGTAGCCGCCGACAGAGAGGCGGGCGGGACGACGCTACTATCCAGCGAATGTAACTCTGAGACCAGGCATTTGAACCAAGGATTGAAGAAGACTAGCTGGAATATGTGGAAATTCCACGAGCAGAATAAGCTACTACCAGTAGGTGGAACGTGCGGAAATTCCGGAGAACAAAATCGTTGATTTTTTAATAATATCGCAGAACTATGTCATACACACGCAACGCGAAAGTACGTTTCAAGCAAGAAGCTTCAATAGAGGAGGAGGGAGCCCTGCTGCCCATTCACAGATTCGCCACCGAGTCAACCAGCTGTGAGACTCATTCATGTGTCTCATTGGTGGAAGTGATTGGGGAGCAGTGAGTTTTACGGGGGAGCAGCAGACAAACCGAGTTACTGATATGCGATTGGTGCATACGCGACTGGCTGCAGCCATAATTAAGCGACTCTTTACTGATATGCGATTGGTGCATACTCGACTGGCTGACAGCCATGAGAGACTCTGAGCTTCACGGACTCCTTCTCTCCATACAATCTCCTTGGTCCCAAATCAAGCAGCGAATCTTCTAGCTATAACGTGCCAAAAGGAGCAGCTTGAAAAAAGTGAAAACTTTGCTCCTATTTTTCCCTGCCGAGATGGTATCCAAGAAATTTTCTCTTATCTAAAACTAAGAGCGTACTACGGCACAAAAGAAGGGAGGGAGGAGCAAGCACATTATTTTTGATATTGCCTGCTCAACAATCAAGAGAGTGCAAGCTGGAGAGCGTCTGGGTCGGAAGGGGAAGATGGCTGCGAAATTCCATAGAATGAGCACCGCTGGTCGCTCACAACGCCGAGTATTGGACGACTTGTACTTTGGACATTGAAGCGGAGACATTAGGAAATCCTATTAGGACAGTATAAAGGATAATGGAAGAAATGAGTGCGCTTTAAATTCATATCAGACTTTTCCTCTGCTAACCCCAGCTTGTGCTAGCCTAGGGCCTTGAAGATCCAAGGTGTGGAAACACCTTGGCGCCGGATTCCATGGTTATCTTAGCATACTATGTGTCCTTTCCTTTTCCTCTCACGAGTTTAATGCTAATTTAGGGAAGCGAAACTACCTTATACAGTATTACCTATAATCAAAACCAGTTGACTGTACCTTTACCTTTTGCCTACCTACAGTATCCCTAACCACTGATGCAGTGGGGATCCAGTGCAATAATTTTCCACATACCGCCGTGGCCCGCATTCTGCCACCTTTTCTTAAATTTTCATTCTTCAACACCACACTGAAATACGTCACTTCAACAGACAGCCCCTCCTTTCCAATTCGTCCGTTAATGCGAGGTCCCATAGTGGAAACACCTCACTCACCAATTTCCTTTCACGGGATTGTCACGGGCTCGCAGTTGTCACATGAGCCTTTCGTTTTAGACGCCATAGCTTTTGTAATTTGTGTAGAGTGCAGCGGCGTATGCCTCTTGTTAGAGTCCGGGTTTTTTGCGGTGTTGTACTCGTATTTTTCTCTCATCTGCTACTATGTACTGCGAATTATCTACACTAGTGCACTAAACGCAACCCTTTTGTTGAATATGAATTTGAAAATATCTTACCATCCCATCGAAAAAAGTTCACACTACTTCAAAATTCACAAAGTCCACCGAGTCCACAAAGTCCACGAAGTTCACTAAGTCCACATTGTCCACCAAGTGCACAAAGGCAACCAAGTTCACAAAAGCCCGCGACCAGGCCTTCACCAATAACCCGGGAATTCCCGGGTTCGTATCCTGGATCCGGTTTGACAAAAAGAAAAGTTGGGTGCCTTGGAATTTTTTCTTCAGTATTAGATAGGGGAAAAATAAGGCTACGGACGGACGGACTGACAGACAGCTCTCTTATTATAGTATAGATTGAGGTTCATTGCGAATCCATATTTGAGTTATGAAAGCTCACCATTCCTAATAAAAATTTATTCTGTCATAGCCACATTCTATTTTAACTTCATTAACTTTACTCATAGTCTTCCCTTCAAGACTGTCTATGGTTCTTCACCTTCCGTAAGAGGCATTTTCTATTTCTGTTGTTACTGCTTGGAGTACTCCGGCATCGAGAGGTAAGAGGGAGTACGACGAAAGATTGTCAAATTAGCTCTCGACGCGGACTACTTCTCTTGTTCATCGCACTACCAGATCTTCGAAATTTGGGACTTGAGGCGAAATACAACCTCGTTAAGTTTATCCACTGCATGCGAAATGATAGACTATTCTTGTGATTATATGACCTATGCAGGTGTGCTTGGAGGATCCCGAGCTGCCGCTATTGCCCGACCCTTCCTGAGTGAGCTGGGGCTGGTGACCACACCGAAGGCGCTCTATATATCGCAGGTAACATGCCTACCACAGGACTGGGACGAGCAGCTACCTATTATGTCACAACGAAAGCTTTTGTAGCCACAGTCGCGTGTATGTGTTGCTTTGTAAACCGTTCATAGGTAGAGAAGCAAACGCCCAAAAGTAAATTTTCCGCAGCTAAAGAAGATCACCGTTGCTTGACGAGTTGCCAGGATGATGTTGCTCTTCCTTTCGGAATGCAAAATTGAACTACGGTGGGCTTAGTTTGTGTGAAACTACGACTTACTATAACGTGCCTGGTATAATCTGTGCCGCATTGTGTACTGTAGGACCAGTAGTCAGTGCTTCACTGTACTAGTACTGGACTAGTACTCAGTACCGCATTGCTATTCATCGAGCGTAGCTCTGCACAAGGACGTAGTAGCAAAGATTTCCTCATTCACAAAACTGTATCATTTCGGCTACTGCAAACTGTACTTTTTGAGTTCGCTGATTCAGCGGTTTCTGGCTAAAATTGTCTGACTTTCCCCAACTCAGACTTTTTTCTTCATTCGACCCAAGATCTCCGACTTCTGTGCCAATTTCGGATTCCAGCGTTGCTACCCTGCCACTATACGTCATGCTATTCAAACCAAAATTGGACTACGTCTCAGATGCATACTCCTCCGCAGCAGAATCTACGTTAAAATTATTGCAACCAGTCCAGAACTAAGCTATTAGATTAGCTACCGGAATGTACAAGTCAACTCCAGTCGAGAGCTTACAAGCCGAATCAGGGCTCCTGCCCTTGAGATATCATCAGCAACTAAAATGTCTGGACTATAACGCCCGACTGTTAACAAATATTACTCATCATTTATATATAGCAGCTGTTGTATCGTGCTCCTTTCGGCTACGGCGGGAAAACCCTTAATGTAATAATAATGCTACCTTGCCAGCAGACCTACTTGTATATACTAATGACTCCCTCCCTCAGGTGCCCCAGAAAGTGTCGGAGGAAGGTGAGTGTCTAGACGACCACACGAGCCGTAGCGCCGATGAGCTCATTAACGAGCTGGAGTGGTACGCCAGCGCCCTGAAGAACCACGCCGCCGTAGTGCCTCACCCGACCTTTACTTTCCCACCAACTTAAGTGTCTCGTGCGGCCGTCTGTGTCGCGGTAAAAAGGCATTTCTCTCTTGCATCATGGTGTAGGAAACGAGCTTGTGAGCTTTCCCCACGAAAATACTTTGGTGACAAAAACTTGTATATATAGGGTATATTATTCAGTTCTATTTTACTGAGAATTTTGGTCTTTTTAACATCTTCGGAGGCATGCATGGGGCTAGAGAACGGAAGGGGAAGAAATTATATATGTAGTTTCCGTACCAGAGAGAGGAATGATTGAAACTTTTATCTCTAACAAATAATAATTCTAAATTGATATTTTCATGATAAGGATATGGGACAGATGTCAGAAGCTTACTCATTATTTCCATTAGGTACTTGATAGTGTTTGACAACAAGTTTACTGCAATTATGTAGGTTTGTGTGAGAGCGCAAATGAATAAATTCGTCATTCTGTTACAATTCAGAGATTTTAAGACCGCTGCCTACGGGAGCCCAACTTGCGAAACGTTCCACGTTCTTGGAACGAAATTTTCTGCGAAGACAGTCTGAGGTATTTTGATCATAGCCTTATCATATTCTCTTCTACAAATTTCACTCAACCAAATTTATTTCCCGACTTACTGTTCCCATGCGCGTTGAGCCTGTGTAGGAACACCTTCCTGCATGTATTCCCAGTGTCTATAGTCATTCTCTATGTCCCTAATTTCTTCCTCTGTTAGTTGATCACTTTAGTTGTGGAGACGGAGGCCTAAACCATTCAGTAAATCTAATCACTCAGTCAAAATTAAAAGTGATATTCGTTTCTTCACTGCCTTTTGGTTCTTGCTTCGGCGTAGCATCCACAGTGCACTGCGGCTGAAATTTTAAATTATTTTGATATTTATGTCTTAGTGTAACAATGGAGGGAACCGAAGCCGTGCCGCGGCCACGTATTCGGAATGGTTTCTAAGAATGTTTCGTATTTTGTGCTCCCACGTGACGGGGAACTTATTATATACTTTACTTTGCACCTCTCCTTTTGTTTGTATTAGTTTTGTTTACCTTAGGTTTGCTTTGGCCTTTGGGCCCTCTTTCCTTTACACCCACTTTACTTCCTTCCATTTTCATGCTCCTACTGATAATGGTTTCTTCCATTCACCTTTTTGCCTTGCTCTTCCCATACTCGTTGATCCTGTCTAAGAAAAGACTCGTGCTTTTCACTTACTGTCATCCAGACAGCAGGTGCTCAGTGGAGTACCACAAGGCACCGTGCTTGGGCCTATTCTCTTTCTCATCATGATCAGTGACATGGGGTACGGATGTAATTATGCGGTCCCTTCGTCATTTGCTGACTCTACACGAATACTAGCTCCTGTGCAATCTGTGGAAGACGCGCTGTCTGTGCTGCTAGATTTGGAAAGTATCTGCCAATGGTCGGTAAAAAATAATATGACCTTTAATGAAACGAAATTCCAACTGCAAAGACATAGAAAATCAACCACTCTTTGAGTCCACGCAATATACCACCAGCGATGGGCATGAAATTGAGAGAAAAACAGTTTTAAGAGACCTCGGAGTGAGAATACAAGACGATGCTACGTTTGAAGAACATATTGCTAGATTTATCGTTGTTGGAAAACGATGGAGTGGATCTGTTTTACGAACTTTCTCGTCACGCGAAATAGATGTAATGCTCACACGATGGAAACAGTTCTTCCGAGAATAGAATACTGTTCTCCACTTTGGATGACGAGTACAAGAAAAAAGCTAGAACAACTTGAAGGTATCCAACGATCGTTCACGGCCAGAATTCGAAGTATGCAGGAGTACGATTACCACAAACGACTCAGCTGTCTCCACTTGTATTCAATATAACTAAGATTTGAGCGATTTACAATCATATATATTTGAAAAATTCTGGAACGTATCACTGTGAATGAGCGGATTGCCACCAGACCCTCTGAAAGGACTGAAAGGACTTGTGATATACGCATCCCAAGCAGAGATGGTGGAAAAGCCATGGTCACAAAATATTCTAATAGCTTCGCTGTACGGAGAGCAAGATAGTTTAATAAAATGCCTTGGCCTATTCGAAACGCCACTGATATCAAAATTGTAGAGTTGAAAAATTTGCTGGATTCTCATTTAAGAAGAATACCAGATAAACCTGCGGTCAGCGGTTACCGCTACTGGCTCTCTCTTTGGTCACTAACTGCGGCACCACAGAAGACACCCTGCAGAGTGATTCCACATACGTGGAGTGATGTGAACAATGTCACCTGGACTTCTTCTAAAGACCCTCAAGGTAGGTATGCGCATTTATCCATTGTAGGATCACACTCGTGGAAGAGTTCCAATCTCTGTCGACATACTATACGTACCTTCGCCCTTCCTTTGATCCCCATTATAGTGCCAGAGTTAAGGCGTTTGCTCTACACGGCCTGTATCTATTGAAACACCGCTTTTAAAAGTTTCATTGCTTTGAGATTCTCCTATTATTAAAGTTAGTCGCGCTGTCTGTAGTTTCTTATACAGAACACTCAGAAACTTATTATACTGTATGTTATTGAAAAGGAACAGTTTCCAAACTAGAGCACTCTGAGAGCTCATACCTCCGCCAAGCGAGGCAATGGTGACGAAAAATTCAAATTGGCTCTGAAACTGTGATTTTCTTTGTATCAACTCGAAAATCTAATCATTTGTGCCTTTTGATGGTAATAATAGTTTGTGTAATTTTCTTGAAGCTCCGTTCATAACTTTTTGAATTATGCTGCTGACAAACATGAGTCAAACATACAAACAAACCAACCGATCTGCATCAAAATTTTTTCATTTATGTATTTTAGTATTATTAACAACTCCTATAAATTTCATAAAGATCCATCCACTATTTTTTGAGTTATTGTGCTAACAAGTATAAAATTAAGAACAGTGACAAACTAACGGATCATTACCAAAATTTGGTCATTAACTCTTCGTTATATACCTAACAATAGGCTAACATCTCATGTGAATTTCATAAAAATCCGTTCATAACTTTTTTAGTTATGGCATTGAGAAAAATGAGGCAGACAAACAAACGGATGGACGGATCTTCACCAAAAATTAACCATCTGTTCCTCTTAACATATCTAACAATTCCTGTAAATTTCTTCCAAATCCGTTCTTAACTTTTTGAGTTATCTTTGTGACACAGACAAAAACCCAACGAAAACATAACCTCCTTGGCGGAGGTAAAAATGAGTACTCTGCTTTGGGGCCACTCACTAGTCACTAGCGCAAGTGTTGGCAAATGTTGCGTGTATGCAGCACCTCGTGCGTTACTTGCTGCACTGCCCCCCCCCCCCGTGTCGTTCATAAGTAATGCATCAATTATTTTTTGAGAGTCCTAAGAGAGCAGAGGTTCTTAGCTGTTTTCCTTCTTTGCTTCTACCTCTCTCAAGCCATAATTCTATTCATACATCCACTTTTGAAGTAACGAAAAGCCATATTACGTCTCCCGTTTAAATAATATCGCAGTTCTTTCTGCAATATCAATCCATATAGTGATCTTATCTGCTAATAGGCATCATATTGTTTTCTATAATCGTAGTCCGCGTTACTGAATACAAGAAATGTTTTATAATATTGTTCACCACGTAACTGACAAGAAAACTCCTACCAAAAAACCTGATTTTCTTTTCATATTAGCTAACGAAGAAAGTTTCGATGGCTTGTGTTTGTACCAATTGTAATGATTCAGAATTCGTGCATCCTCAAGGAGCCGGTATCTCGCCCCTAGTTCAGTATCATTGCTCTAGAATAGTGATATAGGATATGCCGTACGACAGGCTAAATATGCATAGGTTCATTCATCCTAATCTATGCTGTGCTATTTGTCTACAGAGGTATTTTTTTTCCTTACAGAATTAGGTTATGAATACATTGGACGAAGCATGCTTGTAGCTATATAACACAGCATAATTGTCATATAGCTAAAGGGCAAGCAAAGGAATGTTTAACTTTTCTGTTGAGCTCAAAGTCTTGTTGATATGTAAGGACAGAAAAAGGCATAATATATCCATGAAAATGTATAAAACACCAGACGCTTTGGGCATCTCTGCTGAGCACAGGAAATTAGTGAGTAGGTCGTATATATATCTTTGTTGGGTAAGAGATGTGATCACTTTTGTTGAATTTAGCAGACATTCATCTTTTGAAAGTAGTATGTAATGCATTAGTATTTTAGTCTATATTTTTTGGCATAATGTCATGTTCCGTTCTACTGCATATTAACCGTAGAGTTTAATTTTTTGTATTATAGTTATGGTAAAACCCTTAATGACACTGCAGCTGATTGTATACCTTTGTGGATCGTACAAACAGTGTCACTGCCACGAAAAGCAATTAATTTACTCACGAAATGCTAATCCTGTTTGTACCAGGCCGTCCTTCCTTACCACAAAGACTTTCTTTCTCCGCAGGGATACAATAGGACAGAGAACACTTGTTGTAAATCAACACAGCCTGGTGAAAATAGGGTTAACGAGTAAGCAAAGTACAAATTTAACACCATTGTGACTAATGTCAACATTTCTTTGCGTTCCAAGCCAGTGTTATTCGAGCCTTGTAGGCTTAACTTGCAAGCCCTTCTGTGACTCGAGTGGTACATAATCGATTGCCAATTTTGAGGCACGAGCATGACGAAACTTTACGTTAGGTGATTATGGTTCGTAAGTGCCGTTAAACTTTCGGAAACTAGATTGTGCCTAACACGCTGCATTCTCGTGTGAACTTTCTGCGACTATTAACAAATTTACATATAGTTATATACGTATTAGCCATGTAACGTATTAGCCATGTATCATCACTATTCTCTATTGTACCTTATAGCTACTATAAGTCGTGTCATACAGGGCTACAACAGAGTTGTATTGCTGATATACCTACTAATGAGAATATCTGCCTCTCTAGTTTTGTGGTATACAACTGTTGAGCGGCTGCAACATAGATAATACACCTTCGCCGTCATTAGTTGTATAGCCGAGGTCTTACAGTTACTATCATGTATAAAATTGAACGTAACAACGATTTCTTGAGACTTTTTTAAACTGATATGTTTGAAAATTGCACGTAATGAAGGAATGAGCCTGTGTGTTACATGTTGAAGGAGTCTCATCTCCTGCAGGTGGAACTTCAGACTCACCGTAAAGTTTGAAACTTTCTAAACTGCAGCGGTGCGGAGTCGGCAGGTAGAAGGACCGACTCCGACTTCTTGAACCAACTGATGTTCGACTCCTTGACCTTTCACTGCATGGTATCATACACTCGACTGCGGCTGAAGCTAATCCCTATTTTTTGGAGACTGCAACGCCAAACTCGTCAGCTCGGTGGGCGTTTTATGCCTCCAGTCTGTTTGACTTGAATTTTATTACCGGTATTCATGTTCGGCCGTGTGGATATACAGGCGATCAAATCAGCCATGAATGTTTTAGCGATTTTTCTAAGCAGCACTTTGGGCGTCCAGGTATTACCTTGCAACTTGGGTTCTGGACGCCCAGGCGTGTTGTTTTAAAAAATATATAGAACACGCAACCTGTTGTGTCATTGCCACGGACACTGAACAAATAAGTCCTACAGTGAAGGGTTCAACATTATAGTACATCACGAATGCAACTCTCAGGCCAGCGTGGGTCTGACGCCACAAAGGAGCTCCAGGAACCTGTGACGGCTTATTACCAGGGTTGTCGAGCAGGAGTCGGAGACCACAGGCTCTTCGAATCGGACTCTCAGTTACGTCGGAGTCGGAAAAACAGGAGTGCCATCAGTTGGATCTTGGACCGTCCGACTCCGCAATACTGCTCAGGACTTCAGTTATGCAGCCTTGCTAAAATGACGGCAATTATTAGCATGACGTTCTTTCTGCAGCAGATCCCTTGCAAAGGAACGTAGTTAGCTTCATAATAATGGTTTATAAAAAGTAGATTGCAGCTTTACTTCAAAAACAATAAAATTCTTTCAGCTTTGTATTAGATATACAGATGAAAAATGAACTTCTTACTCGGCTGTCACGCAGTGTAAAAAATTATTTTTTTAAAAGGTGTTGATAAGAAATAAGTTGATTTTTAATTGGTAAATTATATGAACCATGAACAGTGAACACGTTAAGTTTTCGCTAAAGAATTTAATGGGATATATTTTTTGCTACATACATAAGTTACATTTATAAAACGACTCATTGTTGTTGGTATATGACTTTATAAATAAATAGGATAAACACTTCTTGCTTCATTTCAGACGCAACATTAACTTGCGATTATGTCTCGTGTAAGTTGTAGCTACATAGTAAATTCCGGCACATGAACTTCGGTACTGCCGTACTACAGGAAACTAGCGCCACTTTGGCGAGTCGTACGCTGATGTTCACACAACTATTCATAATATCCCTTTCCCTCCTCCTCCCCCCCCCGTCGTGGTCACTATCTACAGTTCACAGTATTTCTAACTTAGGTATATACAGTTGAGTGGTAGAAGTCTCCCTGAACATTGAAATATTGGTCCTCTAAAAGACTTCTCTTAACCCTATTCATATCAGGCTATGCTATTTTGCTGCGAGGGTTCTTTGTCTTGTAGTATTCATACGGAGAAAACAAACTTTGTAGCAATATAGCATAGCGCGGTACAGATAGGGTTAAGTTGGGTCGCCAAGACAGGTGCGCGCTTTCTAATTATAGCGATGTTGATCTACTAGTGATAC
The DNA here is from genome assembly GCA_001587735.2 of Parhyale hawaiensis. Classification (NCBI taxonomy): domain Eukaryota; kingdom Metazoa; phylum Arthropoda; class Malacostraca; order Amphipoda; family Hyalidae; genus Parhyale; species Parhyale hawaiensis. The sequence continues at coordinate 3,155,220 of LQNS02278161.1, forward strand.
GAAGCATCGACTGTCGACCCATCCAGTATCTTAAGTAAGAAGACCTAACGATCTTACCTTTGCAGCTAACAATGCTGCCGAACTTACTTATTTCCTATTCCACTGTCGTTTATCTTATTGCTGGCAGCCTTTGCGTTCAATTTTATTTTTTTTAATTTGGTGTACGCAGTGATCCTGTGCAGGGACACTTCGTGCTTGACTGCGCGTTTCTTTCTTGATTTGGTGCATCCGCCTCCATTCTTCCTCTCTAGAAGCACTTCGCCTATATAGGGCATCTAAGCTGAACTCCAATAACAAACGCGGCTGACTTGTACGTTATTTTAAGTCTCTCAAACCACAGCTATGATAAGGCGGAACGTAAGGCACGACGAAAGAAAGGCGAGGACTTTGTATACCAAGGATCACTGCACATGGAAATATATCATTCAACAGCTGGCAGCCGGTCCGCTGTGACGTCATCAGGTTGTCATGATTTGCGCCAGCACCGCTGCCACGGTCACGGCGACGCTGATGGTAGCAATGCTGTGGCCGGACTTGCTCTCGATGTCGACCTTGACCAGCCTGCCGTCGCAGCCGCGGTCCACCATCTGCAGCAGGTTCACACTTCCCACCCTGTAGTGGGGGGAAAGAGATATACTAAAACTAAATTGGCTATTGTATGGTACAGGCTAATTCACGATGTAGGCCCCTTATTTTATGCAGTTTTATTAGTTAAGTTAAAAACTTAACTTCGAAGTAATCGATATAAGTACGCATGGATCAAGAGGACTAGTTGAAAGAATCTGGAAGTGAAACTGTAACTGTTTAACCTAAATAATGAAGGCGCATATAACAGATGAGAACCTAAAGCGAGGACTAACTGTATGTCACTTTAATTCTCCCTAGCCAGTGCAAAGTTGCCCCGAAAGAGGAAGAGATCTGTACATAGTAGCTACGTGAAGACATGTACATAGTACGTGAAGACATGTACATAGTACGTGAAGACGTGTACATAGTACGTGAAGACGTGTACATAGTACGTGAAGACGTGTACATAGTACGTGAAGACGTGTACATAGTACGTGAAGACGTGTACATAGTACGTGAAGACGTGTACATAGTACGTCCCCAGAGAAACTTTCAACTGATATGGACGAAAATGTTCCCACCCTGGACCAACCCGCATGTAAACAGCTAGTCAGAAAACGATAACAACTAAACAAAACGTCGTGAGTAGGAGTATTAAAATGGAAGGAAGTAGAGTATCTGGATGTAAGACGTCCCGAAAGCTGAGGTAACCTATAGAGTGGACCGGGAGGAGGTGGTGAGACTGACCTAACCTTTCGTTATAGCCAGCGTGACTTGCTCCATGCCGTCTGAGGGCAGACAACTAAGGTGTGACAGGGCCTGGTGATATAAGACCGTGATGATTGGCAGCGAGAAGAATATGAGTTAGCAACTGATATCATCGTTGCACACAGTGACTGATGACGTGCAAGAGAAAAGAGAAGTCCCATAAACCAAGCGCAATGTTTGCAATAAACTGTTGATAAGAAAAAAATTATGGTCAGTGGCGAAAACGATGAGTCCACACCTCCCCTCACAGGCCACTCTGAGCTAACCCTGCGCCGTGGGGTTGGGTCCCGATAGGTTCGCTCGTACATCTTATGTTACTGAGGTCGTGGCCAAACTGTTCGCCATAAAATATTTTAGATTTAATTAGACCTTCATACATTTTTTTCGTGCCTACTGTACTTTTTCTCTTGTCTCCCTTCTAATCTTTAGAAAATTTTATTTATTCACCAAGTTGCTGTTCCCGTAAGTGAAGTTTGAACACATGTTTTTAGCACCCTAGACGTCCCTTCTCTTTTCCTCTCTTTAAGCACTGCACTAAGTCTCGGAAGACTTGAAATTTGTATTAATTGAATGAATCCATTCCACATCCGTAAATGTGCAGCAGAACGGAGCGCATAACCCGTAATGCAGTCCATATCCCACATCCCAGAGAAAAAGTCACGTACCACGAGAGGACAAGGAGGCAGTCCACATCCCACGGCCAAGTTCGGGTCAACTCCACTTCCTAGAGTAAAGTTCACATCCCAAAAGGAAGCTTACCGTAGATTCCACAGTCAAATTCAATTTCCACTTCCCAAAGTTACAATCATTTTCTAATTAAAGTTTGATATCAGGATCGCCTTTCACTGCTTGGAGAAGTTATATCTTTAAGAGATTGGTGGCAGTAAAGATTGCCTGAAAAGCCTCTGGAAGAAAAGAAACGGATACTGTTCGCTCACGTCAACGACCGCAGGCAGTAGGTCATTTCCAATAGATCGGATATCTTATAACGCCATAACCATTTATTTGTTCGCTAGTCATCGTTATCTATGTACTAGCGGAAATGGGGAGTCGAAATATATTTCAAATGTTAGAGGTGTTGAGAATTTTTCGAGTGCCCATCAGGTGTAATCAGGAATAAGATATAATTCGACAAACGTGTAACAAATTAGTTATAGGACGACATACCCAAGTTCCTTGCACATGAGCTGCGTTTCTTCATTGGGCGGTTCTGCGTTTAAATAAAAATTGATATTGGCGTCCTTCTCTTCAACCAGTCGTCTGAGGGCCTCTCTGCGGTCCCGGTGATGGTCGGCCGATACGTCAAATTCTGCAACACAAACACTTATTAATAGATACTATTTGTATCTACATGTGTATCATGGACACCAAAATGATGAAAGGAAAAATGATCAAAGGAAAAATGACGAAGTGCCGTACATAGGAAACTATACAACCAGTGCCGGAGCCACGCTAGCAAGACTGCGGACTGCAGAGCTCCTACGTCCTTTCGACGTCCCGTTATATGAAATCGGTAGCATAAATAACGTGTGTGTGTGCTGTACATCCTCGCATCAATTGGTGCTTGCGGTTAGATAGTGTAAATCCAGAATTATTTATATGCGTATTTTCAGGCAGTACAGTAAGGGTTCCATACGCGTTTTTATAGTCCTTATAGTCCTTTTGGATACATTTGCCGCCCAACTTAATGCATCTGCTATAATGACGCTATGACGATACTTTTACGTAAACATGAAGGGTTGCTCCCAAGCTACCCAACCAATTCAAAAGTGAAGAGCAAGTTCCATATCGCAGAAAATGATACTTGGATCTCGATATAATACTAGAGATGCTCCCCAAGACCGCAGACCTATGCCAAGCAATGCAGTGCTTCTAGACAAACAAACAAATATACAAACGCTCTGACATATCATCAACAGTATATCATTTGTCGCTCGTGACATTCAGCAGTTTCTGTAAATTTCATGAAGATCTGTCCATAACTTTTCCACTTATGTAGCTAATAAACAGACAGACAAACCGCGGCGTAATTATACCCTCTTTTTTGTGGAGGTAATAATACAACGTAGCATCATCACAAGCAATGACATACATCCTCAAAACGAAACATCTGATAACTATGCAACAAATTCAGAGCACACTGAACTTCTTATTGATCAAAAACATTCATACTTTCTTCATTCAAATTCTTCAACTTATAAACTTGGTGGTGATGTTGCGAATATTCGCATCCGCATAAGCCTCCCCGGATGCTAAAATGGTAACATCCTCAATCGCATCCGCGGATGTCAGAACTGTAAAATCCGCAGCGAAGGAGGCGCAGATTGCGCATGTTTATCACTGTACACTAAGCTCATCCACAGTGCCGAAAACTGCAAATTCTAATTTGGATTGAAATGTGTGCAAGCGCTGTCCCACTCAACAAAGCACAATCTAAGTTTCTTCTCTCAAGTGTTGTATAAACTGCCGTCGTGAGAGGGGGTGTGTGCTGGTGGTGGGGCGAATATTCGCATCCGCAACCGCGGAACATCCGCACCTTTCTTGACATCTGCATCCGCGGATGTCAAGATGGCAACATCCGCAATTGCATCCGTATCCGCAGATGTCCAAAAAATGACATCCGATCTATCACTAAAACTTGGCTTCCAAAATGCGATAGCCTAAGGACGCGCGTCGTTCAAGAAATCGGCACTTTAACAAAACCAAAAATACGTATTTGTATTTGGAGCACTGGAAAACCTAGACCCTATGTCGCAGAAAGCATGACGCACAGTATCATTTATTTGTTTACGCATTGTATAAAAACGAAAATTTTCCATTCTGAAGATCGAAAAGCCTTAGTCAGCACGATGTACGAGAAGTTCATTTTTATTTTTTGGTTCGATGGTCGTCACTGCGCAGCAACCGAGGTTCGAAAATCCACGGGTTTTCGTTCAGGCACCACATCGAACATATCTTTGTCATAGAGTCCATAGGTCAGAGGAAAAAACAGTGCGCGAAAATTTCCAGACTTTGCATTACTCATCACTGGGAACGAGATTTTTCAATTACCGAGTTCTATCGCATAAAAAAGTATTCAAAATCTACGGATTTTCCTTCACACATCATTGTAAATAACTTTCTGCCACTGTAAGAACAGAAAAAAACTGACCTTTCGAGTACCGAAAATCGACGGATTTTCCCTCTGGCGGCACCGCGAACGAGTTCTCTGTCTCGAGCTGCTCTCTGGGCAGCGGCAGGAAGCCCTGGAAGCTGACGAAGAGCTTATAGCCGTCAGGAACACTCAGCAGTTGGGAGGACACCACCGTCAGTTCCCTTATGCTCACCACCACAGTGTTGCCGATGCCCTTACTACGTATTTCAGATTTCTAGAAGTTGAAGATTTTTGTTAGTCGCACAAGCGATACTCTCAGGTTCTCTAGAACAACAGTTTATTGATCTGCACTCATAGCATTAAAAAATTTTATTAATTTTCAATCAAGTGGTCAGAACTGTTGGTATTATACCTGCCTGGATGAATATACGTTAAACATGGAAATCCCTCTATATAATAACATTAATTTACAAAGATTCTGACGCAGCGTTCAACAAACACGTACAATCATACAAGCCACAATGTATTCGTGTGAATTTGCAATATTTGAACAAGTGCCATCATAATAATTATCAACAGCTAGTTCACCTGAGGGCAGCCATGTAACAAGAGTTTCTTATTTCTGTGTTTTTCGGACCTGCAGCCTTTTTGTTCTTTTTTTAAGTTTTTGGCATTGAACACGAATTTTGTCAAAGTGATACAAGTTTGAGCTTTTTTTTTTGCAGCAAAATCCATACCACAAGCAAGAACGATGAAAATGTTCAACACAAATTCATGCCGTCGTTTTTGACGTTGAAGTATACTAGTGCTTGTCCTTCCAAAATTTCACGTTTCGAAGCAGTGAAACCCCCGAGCTGAAGCTCCATAAATCGTGGCAGAAAATAAACGGAAAGATGATGAACAATGACATACACAAAAGCTGATATTGCAGCGTTTTGAAAGAAAGTTGCAATAGTTTTTAAACCACCCAAGCACCTCATGACTGTAACCGCCAAAGCTTCTAATATGACTTTCCAAAACTGCTGTCTTCATTGCCAAGTCATTTTAAACGTTCATCTTAATTCTCACTATCACCAAAATTAGACAGGTCTATAACCTGATATGAAAGGACTTATTTTCCTTGCCAAAATCCCAAATGCCTTATTTACATATATTGCTAAATGATATCTTCATTACAACGTTTGCGTAAATCTGGCAATAAAAATACCTGTTGGCATTTTTACTTGCAGAAGAACCAGTAAAAATCCTCACCTTCATGCGGCTGAAGGTCACAACTCCCTCTGAGTCCGTGGAATGCTTCTGCTCCGTCACTGAGCTGTCGGAAGTCAGGCTGGAGCTCTGGTCCGACTGTTCTTCTTTCTTCTACCAATGAGGATAACAAATGCAAAAAAAGTTCAGGTAAATGCTGGTAATAATGTAAAATACAAGCAGAACATGAAGAAGACAATATGCACGTTTGTTAATTATAAAACGTAAATTACGAGTTTGGTATGAGTATGATGAATAAATGCAAAATGCGGTATTTTTTTTTTTTTACTGCTGCCCCCACTTGAATCCAGCTATTTGATTCCATTTACCTGGTAGACATTGATATCTTGAACACGAATTTATAGCTTACAGCCGTTGGAAATCCTTAATTTTTAAAATGCTGATGAATTAAATTTAATAATAAATCAGTATTGATACTCGCTACTGCGCACCATTGTTTCGTGAGTAAAATGGTTGCCTAAGCAGCGACGTCAGTAGCAGATCCACTCCTACGCTCCTAGCACAGAGAAGTAATTTAACATTGAACATAAAAGTCATGGATTTCTTGTTCGTAATCGTTAAAGATGTTATTCCCAATATAAGTTAAAAGTAGGGAACTTGTTCATATATATTTTGTAGGTTAAGATTATGAGGCGTCGGAGACGATAGTACGTAAACGGTCAACACCAGGAAGCAAGAGCGTAACGGGAGGACTCATGAGCAATTAGCACCAAAAAGTAACGTCATCATCGACGAATCTGTGGCTGAGCAGCCTAGGAGTATTTTAGCTAATTTAACCAGAAAAATCGTCTTAAAATGCGAAATATATCTCTAGCATATAAATAAATTAAGAGAATATATACTAATTTAGCAATTATCTATAAAAAATTGCAGTGCATGCTGGTGGAAACTTTCACAGCACTAGCGCCGAATTTGTTCCCTTTTGGCGACCTGATTTACCTTATTTTTCTTGATTGAAGCCTTGTTTACACTTTATATTCAGTTAACAGTGCTCTTCACAGAACATATTTATTCCTTACCAACAAATATAAGCACCATTATAGCCAGTTCTGTACGCGAGAGCAACCACAGTAACAGTTAGCCTATTGCTCGAACTTTCTGTACTTGGCGACAACATTTTACGGCGTTTTGCTGCTCAAGTAGCTGGCCAGTCCTGAGCGGTAGATTAAATAAACTAAATCGGAAAAAATACGATGATATGGTTAAGAAAACAACCTACGAAGGAATGAGGTCCAACACTCAAATACTTCAACTCGTCGATGTGATGTAAATTTGTGAAGTGCGTTCACGGCTAAGTTTTATTTTAGTCCTATTGAGTCCTCCCGTTACATTCTTTGCTTCCTGGTCAACACTGAGCGGACACTAGTCCGCTGACAAGCGACGCATAACGTCTGATATGTTTCTTTCCTTTGGCCGAGCAATTGCATAATTTTGTGAATTATGTATAGGCTTGAAGTTTAATATTTAGTTATCAAAAAGGAAGTAGTTCATTTCTGTGGTGATTTAGTCTTCTATTCAAATTTTACTAGAAAATTCCCTCATCTAATATGATCCGTTAATTAAGCAATTCCTAATTAGCTAATATAGGCCTACTCAAGGCTACTGCTATTACACTGAGCTAAATAAATTGATAACTCAAAAACGTCTGATTTCCAATGACTGCTACCTATAAATTCGTGTTAAGGACATCAAAATCTACCAGAATAGTGGTATAAAATTTTGAGGTTTGAGTGAAGGTTAATAGTAAAGAGTTCCTAAAATTCAACTATATACATTATGATCAATAAACACAAATTGTAAGTTAATATTATCAATGAATATTAAGTGCAGGCATAATATCAATAATAACTGTAAAACTCCAAAGCTTCGTAACCTCTGGATTCACCACTGCAGCCATAAGTGAGCACAGTAGACACAAGAGGGATTAAAACTGACCTGGTTTGCAGCAGTCAAGGCCCGTTCTACAGAGTCCTCCGACGAAGTGTCGCTGTCATCCCGTGCCGGCTGGGACGCGCCCTCTTCAAACACCGTATCCTGGTCACTGCCGGACGAAGACGTCGAGCTGCGGTACTCCTGTCGCTGCAAGTTTAAATTGCTACGTCATCTATTGAAGGGTAAACTTAAGCCCAGTGGCTAGTCTGACGTGTCCGAAACTTCAAACCGGCGCGCAAACTTCGCCCCGCTGACTGAGTTTCAGGCGTTAATTCTTAGAGCCATGTCAGACGAGCGCTTTTGACGCCGCGTTTTGGAAGCGCTTTGACGCCGAGAAAGCGCTTTTGAAACAGATTCTCTTCCCATTAACGCCATGTTAAAGGCCAGGAAGTGTCACGCGAGCGCTTTCACCGTTCATACGCGGCGCTCGTAACACCAGTCCTCGCTTCGAAGTGCCGCGGCAGAAGCGTGGGGGTATGTCAGACGAGCGCTTTCCACGCGCTTTACAGCTCAGTACGCTACAGGGCTCTCACGCTTCTTGAACTGGCAGCCGTCGCAAGCGCCTACACTATGTCAGATGGGCGTTTTTATAGCCCTTTAAGCGCTGCGTTTGTGCAGCGGTTAATGCGCCCGTCTGACATAGTGTAGGCGCTTTGAAGCATTGAAGCGTTTCAGTGAGTGAAACTTTAAAAAATAGCAAACATACGGAATTCTTGATAAGTTAAAAATCCTGCGTTTCCACGACAAAAAAAGAAAACAAAATACCTACCATGCTGCATCTGTGTCTTGCGGAAGATGTTTTCGAAGTCATAGACGTATCATATGTCCCGAGCTTTCTAGCATAGGAAGCGAAAACACAGGAGACAAACTTTTGGAAACAAAAGCTGGTACCTCATAGTAGTGTCTTAATCCTTTCATGTCACAAATAAAAATAAATTTTCGAAGGATCAGCACAAGTAACGTCAAATCAGCACAGTCACGGTATATAGAACTCCAACGGGCAAGTCAGAGAAGAATATTATAAATAGAATAGGTGAATTGGCAGTGGGGTGCGCTTTTCTATCATTGGTGTAAAGCTACGCTAAACAGCATCCTGCCAGAAACTCTACATGTAGTGAATTTCTCGTATAAAGCTATGAACATGTGTTCTACTTAGCTTATATATCCAGCATAATGTATTTCTCTGTTGCAACTTATAGACGAAGCTGAGAATTACACAGAAGCAGTAAATGATACGATTCAACGTTTGGCTATTTAATCATCTGGACAAGGTCCAATTATTTAACAATCGAACCATGTATAAGATACCCTGGCCTGGATCAATAGTCCATATATATCCAGAAAGCTTACACTACAACCAAAAATAGCGCGAGGCGGCACTGTAAGTGAAATGTACCAAACAATAATTATGAAATTATTGTCGGCACGGCCTCGCCGACGCCAATCAGACAGCGGTTAACATTTTAAGTATACTATGGCATCTGTCATACAGTCAGTCTTATATATTTAAATATATCACATTTAAGCAAGTGTAGTTAGGACTTGAAAATATATTAAACGTGTGGCAGTGTTGTTATTCTTCTATCCTGGATACACAGACTCTGTCATAGCCTATTATGCAGGATACGATTTTTTTCTTAAAACCTGATTATTGCCTGTCTGGCCTACCTATTACTGTTTTCGTACCCTGGGTCAAGGAGCTTCTATAGAGAGGAGGGAGCTAGGAGCCTCGTCCGTGAAGCTCAAGAGTCTCTTATGGCTGCAGTCAGTCGCGTATGCACCAATCGCATATCAGTCACTGGGTTTGTCTGCTGCTCCCCCGTGAAACTCACTACTCCCCCTTCATTTGCACCAACGATATTCATGAACGCGTCTCACAGCTGGATCACTCGAGAGTGAATCTGTGAATGGGACGCAGGGCTCCTTCCTCCTCTATTGGAGCTCCTAGCCCTTGGAACGGAAGGCAGGATAGGATTAGGGGTTAATATATTTCTATTAGCTATCGAGAATACGCTTACGTCTCTTCTTGGAGCGGAGCGAGGTCTATTAGCAAGACTTCGCTTCTTAGACATTGGTCTTGCCCTTTCTTCTCCACTAGCATTGTCTGTCTTTTTGGGAATGTGCTCCATTGACTTGTGGTGGGTCTTAAGTGACGCTGAGCTCCGTTTTCTGCCTTGGTGAGACTTGGATGACGTCGGTCGCTCCTTCACCGACGACTTTGCACCCTCATGCACAGCGGTTCTTTCTTTCTTGCTACTCGAAGGCCTGCTAGAAGATTCCTTCTGACTACGCGACGTTTCCATGTTTTGCTGCTCCCGCTGCCTAACGTTCGAGAGGAGCAAGTTGGCGTTCCTCTGATAAATGCTTTCGGTGTCAGATTCGGAGTAAGTGTAGGTGTAATATTCGTCTTCTTCGTCCTCGGTTTCGTATATGCTGTCGTTGCGGTGTCGGTAGTCCTGTATTTGACGACGCAGTAAAGTTTTGCCTTTGTGGTCACGTCGGGGTTGGATGATTGGCCGAGCTGCGACCGCTGGAGTCTGTACGACATGCTCGTTATTAATACTTAGTACATTTATAATCCTAGTTTGAGTTTCACTTTCCATAGCATTACTCTTAATCCAAAGATAGGAGGAAGAAAAAAACATGTATATATGTCAAGAGAAAGTCTTGACAAAAGGTAATCAAATATTTACACGAAGAGCAGGAAATCTGTAGGGACCAAAGTGGTCACTAAACAAACAAGCCGTGAAGTCCTAACTAAGGTTCAGATATACTGATTTTCAAGAGAGTAGGGGCTACTCCCCGTGACAAAAGATAGGTTAACATATAAAACTAATCTCATACTATGAACTCCAAGGCAATCTACTATATAATAATTCACGTCGTGTTTTTATTTATTTATTTATTTATTTATATATTTACATCTTTCCTGTCACGCTCTATGGGAATAAGATAGGAGAAAATTCAGATTTCAAAATGTAAAAANTAAGATAGGAGAAAATTCAGATTTCAAAAGGCGAAAAAAAAAGTTGAGTACCTTGGAATCTGTTTCTTCAGTATTAGATAGGGGAAAAATGAGGAAGCCCAAAAGACGGCGGGGGTTTTGGTGAAGTGTTAATTTTTTGCCGTCATTTATAATGACGGCATGGGCCACTAGTATTTAATAATTAAATACGTCCATCAAAGTCCGTAGAGTTCTCATGATGTTATCCACTTTCGTATTAATATCTTTTTCTTTGTTCTGCTCACTTTTTCTTACAAGAGATCCGTCACGGTTACCTATGCACTAGAAATTTTGTCTTACCATCGAACGGATACCGTTGTCAATATTATTAACACCTCCGCTAAGGAGGCTACGCTTCACCGGAATTTTTGTGAGTTTGTCGATTTGTCTCTGAGGAACATAACTCAAAAAGCCATGGGCGGATGTTTATGAAATTCATAGACTGTTTGGTATGTCAGGAGGAACTGATGGTTAACTTTTGGCGATGATCCATGCTGCCGTTTATTTGAGACCCGAACAGATATTGCTCGTGGAAAGTGGACACACAACTAGAGCCCCGCAATGTCGTCTATATAATCTCGCTTTCCGTTTGCTACAATGGCTGGTAACAATGTACCAAGTTTCTAGCAGTTATTGTTTTTACAATTATTGTTTTTATCTGACTACAATATTGGTATTGTTTCGCTATTTTCGATTCAATGACGATCAACAGCAATCTAGGATAACAATTCTCTACAGACAGCCGTAACAACAGGGCTGTTAGAAAAGCTGACATTACCTGCATGGAGTCTCCAGCCTTCGCTTGAGGCGGATGAGAGGCATCCTCAGTCTTGTTGTTGCTACCCCCGACAGTGGCTGGAGGGGCGGTCTTGGCAGGGGTGCCGGAGCTCTGAGGAGGCCGCTGCAGGCGCAGTCTGTAGCTCAGGGTGCCCAGCTGAGTGCATGTTACAAAATTATGTCAACACGGCGGCTCAAGAGGAGAATGGAAATGATTTTTCCAGGGTGCAACATTTTGGGTAATAAAGATTAAAATATTACGCTACCAATGTTATGGAGAGTTAGTTTACTCCAAGATAGGCTAGTGCGGTCCCAACTCAGCATTTGGGGACTTATGCCCCTCTTCACCACCCCGTACAGGCTACATTCTATTTAAGACAATATAATGTATTTCAAATTGAACAGATAAAAAAAAGACGTATTCCACCTTCAATTTGTTTGTTCAGTAAAATACTGCTGTGAGCACACACCAGCTGTTCGTACTTTTGACACAACCCATTTGGTTACGAGGACCAGTAAGAGAGATTATCATACTAAGCATTGCTACTACAAATTAATTTCTCAGCATTGGAGAAGTAATTACTTCGGATTTCAAGTATTTGGCGCATGAGCACGAGACTTCCTCATGTATATAATTCGTACGAAGACTTTATTCTTTGGCCCTCAAAGTCAAGTGTGTTAGGTTGAGCCATTTGGTTCCCTTAGTTAAATATTTCTCTGTGAGAAAACAGCAGGTTCGTAAATACTTTTCACTGTGTTCCTTTAATATATGTAATATGAACTTCAAACGCAACAGGCTGGTAAATGTTATGGGGCACTTTAAATAGAGCTCGACTTGGTATGTGTACAGTCCAGTGACAGTAATAGTATAGAGGATTTGAGAATGCGTTGAAGTTAAGAAACACCGCATGACCTGAACGCTCCGTATTTATAGCAACATTCTGTTAAAGTTCGTGAAACAAGAAAATAAACAAAAAGAACAGAATCTGATAACGGTACTGCTACTATTACTTCACACAAACCACAAATTTTTTTTTTGCAGAGTAGTACGGCACATTGTAAATCAGGTCTCCAGACAAAACAACAACTTCTAACGGCATCTAACTCTCCTATAGGACAGCAATGGCTGTGACATAGACAGTTTTGGTGCAGCGGCGGACGTTCAAATCAACACTGAATGAGTCTGACAGCTGTTCATCTCTTTCAGAATTATAATAAGCTCGTTAAGTAAATGCGAAGATGTTGAACAGAACCTGGTAGTCACGGTTCCATATAGAGCACAGTTTCAGTACAAATGAATACGTTATAAGATAGTCGTAGCAAAAGACATGTAAAACAATATCCTGTCCAATTGTAATTATGTAACAATTGTGAGCTGCACCTGATGTTCGCAGTAGAGCAGCTGCTGCGGCACGGGACAAGGGCTATCAACCCCGGCATCCAGGAAGGGTAAAATGACGCACGTACTGGCGATGACGCCGTCAGATGCATCTGACAGCAGGGGCGACAGCGGTATCGTAGCCACGCCCACCTTACCAGGGTAGCTCTCTTCCAGCAGCACGTGGACCTCCACTGGAAAGGCCCATTTACACACAACCTTACTACGTTACTCACACTAGAACGCGCACACAACACAAGTGCTCTGCTTTGCATCCACAGATGGGATCAATTACACACACAAGAGAACGTAGACACCATTAAGACTCAACTGATGTGTATCCAGCAAATGGGACACACGAACACTAGAAAACACGAGCAACACAAGCGCTCTGCTTCATGTCTATAGAAGGACATTCTAGTTCTGCAGCGAACAGTGCCCATCACAACGGATGTTAATAATAGTATTATCCTTATAAGCGATAAAAGTTATACATGTTTTGCCGTCTAAGGTCCAACATTAAGGCGGGTCTAAGTAGGAATCAAACGAACGTGTTAACGAAGTACAACGTTAGATTGCTTTGCTGTGTCCGTTTAATTATCAAAAAAGTCCGCTGGTTTGCGACAGTCACAAAAAATTATAATCAAGCACTAGCTCATCCCAGGAGTCATAACCGAACATCAGCTAGTCCCAGATGTCTGAGTCGGACTTTTTTACTTCCTGTTCAGCAACGCTCCCGCATACACGGACAACCACCACAAATGTAATATGTACTTTGGGAAATAAGGGAAAAATACAACAAGACTGAAATCAAAAGAATGAACAACTAGGGAAAGAAACTAGGGTAACAGATACAAGCCGCCTTGCCCGTCTCTCCAACACTTAAATAGTATAGACGAAACTAGGTAGCCGAACCATCTCCCCCCAAGCCTAAAGGTACATAATACGATTTTTAGCTTGATCGTCAACCTGGGACAAGATAGCCTTACGTATTATATGAATGAGATGAAAGTTACTTACGTATTATATGAATGAGATGAAAGTTACTTACGTATTATATGAATGAGATCAAAGTTACTTACGTGTTATGTGTCCCTCCAGTATCTTAATGGCCTTCAGTGGTATTTTGTAAAGAGAGGTGTGTCGATATGAAGCTATCGAGCCAATGGCGAGGTCGGTGTGCTGCAGAGGGTCGTCTACACTGAAGGGCATAATCCACGAGACGAAGGTCTTCTGGTTGTCGTACACTGACGAATCGAATATGGCGCTCTCGAGGTGGAGTTCCAACACACAGTCTTTTTTGTTTAGCTTCAGAGACTGTGACAGACAGTTCGAGGGTTTTCCCTCTGTGATAAGGAAAAGTGGTTATAAAACTCCTAGACTCTTGAGTGCGGTCATACAGGCACTGACAAAAGCTGTTTTGATTAGAATGGCAAAACCGTTATTTCTGCCGAAAATATCAAAGTGATTTTTAGGGGTCATTGCACATGCCAAGATTTTCTTCAAACTTTTGGAAGACCTGCTCAAGCATTTTCTGCTGAACATGGAATTACTAGCACTGTCATCATATTAGTAGTGTACACCTCCCTTCCCACACCGTGATTCAAGGTGAGGAAGAAGAAGAAAAAAAAATATGCGGTGCACCGAAAGAGCCGAGGGTGTTCCTACACATGATCGGCGCTCGTAGGTATAGCAAGTTGGGAACGAAAACATGAAGAATGGGGTGACGTATCATCAGATTAGTAAGAACGTGGATGGCAGCGGAATGGACGCGAAAAAAACTCCTGCAGGCCTAGCGCGGGCCAAAACAATCTATGGAGCACACTGGGAGCTGTTAAATATGAATCTGACAGTATTTTATTACAAGCGATAACTCCCACTATCTTCACTATTTTCAAATATATTGCATCACACAGAGAAACTGTGCCGCTAGGAAAGACATAAGTCGGTTCTTAGATCAAATGCAACGTTTATTACTTCCAGCACCTAAGAAACTGAAATCACTTATAGTGAAAAGGCTTTCAAGGACCTCATAGTGGATAGTTAAAGAGCCTATACAGTTCTGGTTAAAAGTGTGTCATTGAGTTCACCAAATCGTCAACATAATATAAAGCATTCCAATCGCGAGACCGAAGCGAAGCATATGTGATGCTACAGCCAAGCACATTTGGGCAGGTTTCTACTGTAATTAGAGCCCTCTCAGAAATTCACAGCCCGCAGCTTAGCACAGCACGGGTCCACACTGGCATGCAATGAGCCCTCTTACTGCAGACCCGACCGTTGCCCCCCCCCCTCTCGGAGCATAGTTAGGAAATACATATACCATGCCGTTACCAATACAGCCTTGCTTTCGCTCGTCTCCATGAGGCGCTCGGTAGCCTACGATCACATCATCTCCACCACGGTACGATTCCATCTTCTTAATAGCTATGGCGTCACGCTTGGTCTTGTTTAGGTCGCTTGACGAGACCAAATGACATATTTGTACATTCTACTGACCATAAATTCCTCTATGAAATCTATCGGATGAATTAGACAGATGCGCTTTACCTTGCGAGGGGCCCGCCGCACCATTAGGAGCGCCTCCGTCGGACGGTGTCGCCTCCCTCTGCCGCAGGGCGTCCTCCAGCACAGCTATTCTCTTCAACAGGTCCTGCTCTCGTACCACGAACTGCTCGCTCTCTTCTTTGCTCTGTGTAAACCGAGATATTCTTGTTACAATTGTGCAATTTACTCGCCAATGAATAGCGTGCCATTTACGATACGTACCAAATGATGTTCTTCCTACAGAAGTGTTAAAATTAAATCATGATTAAACGGTTAACTTGCTATTGAACCCTTTCTCTCATGAATTAATCTGCTGCTCTTGTAGCAACAGCACCAGTTGTGTTGCGCTTGCACATGGACGACGCTCTGAGAGAAAGAGTTAACTCGCGTTAGACTTCTTCCTAAAGCGCCAAGCGAATATGCAATTTCCCGCAGGATTAGCATAGTCTGAGCAACCGACAACAGTTGGCTCGCGACGATGAGGGGGTAAAGTCGACCTCAGCTGGCTCGTCACTGTCGTGCTAAGCCAAGTCTACTCGACTGGACTTGTCAGGAACTCCGCGCATGAATGTTGGCGCTGCTACTCCGCATTATGTTGTATTAGAAGCAAAGGGGTCTTTTTGTGACCACACTGCGGATGATTCCCCCTGATCGCGCAGGATTCGAGTGTTTTTGTGACCGCATTTTGACGTGATTCTGATAGCAATCAACCGTGATCAGTGGTGAGAATTGATCGCAGCGTGATTTCCTCCGCAGGCTAATCAAGCGTGATCAAAGAGTGATTCCAGCCCTTGGACAAGTAAAACTTTGAAATGCAAGGTCGTGATGTTTTCTTATATTTAGAGATAACTTGAATAATGTTATGATGAATGTTTGTAATATAGACTTCCAGAATTGTTAGTTTTATGCTTGTGTATGTTCAAAATGCTTCAAGTACTCCTAGGTCAGTAATGTATTGCCTTCAAAATCAATAGAGGTGCATAAGAAATCCATTCCCTACCATTTTCCGTAAAAATACGATAAAAATATATTTTTCAAAAATTGACATGGCGTCTTTGGTTTGTTTACAAAATCGTTGACCGTTCTCGTGCTTTTCAGTGATCACGGTGATCCTGATCACGGTGATCCTGATCACGAGCGTGGCCAGAAAAAGACGCCTTCAGTCAGGCAAACTTGTGACGGCTGAAAACTCCATATTACAAAGTAAGATGAAATTTGCGGTAGCTTCAAAGATGATATGTTAAGGGTTTATGCCTGAAACCCGAGTTAGCCAATCTAAACCAGTGCGCTCATCTGAAGCTAACAACAAGTTGAATCTCGGAGTCCTATTTTCGATGCCCAATCGATGACGCCGCAATTTGGGGCGGTAACAGCCTTGCTTCCCAATCGGAAACCTATCCGCGATTACTGAATATTATCTAAAGCTGTTCCCATTACAGCATCGGATTATTGCCTGTGAATTTCCGATTGGAAACTTATGGTGTTCTCAGACGAAAAATTAAGGTACACATCATTGGGTTAAGGGTACCACTACCAACAACATAGTTTCCTGTTATCCAATGAGAGAATGACAGAAGGGAAACATAGTGCTCCAAGTAATCAGAGAAGGAACTCTTGCACAAGAACACTACAGGGGAAAAGGAATTAGAACAGCAAAAAAGAGACTATCAGCGGGAATACAAAGAACGTTCGAAGGGCTCAAGCAAACGAGGTATAGAGAAAGCACTTCCTGAAAGTTGAACACAAGCTATTTAAGAAGAAGGAACAGTAACATTTCCATGTAAACATATATGGTTGTAAATAGTGGGATAAAACAAAATACCTGAGACGTAATTCCTAGGCTATTTTCTAGGTCGCTCTGATACATTTTATAAAAGAATATACCATTTTACACATCCATATACAGTGCCTAGACATATGTATTTGCACAACTCTATTTTTTTAAGTATTTTTAAAAATTTAGCGTCTCCTTTAGGAGAATTAAAACAGGAAGTTTATATAACATATATATAATAAAATATTTAAATTGGTTCATTGTGGAAGAACTGTTTCAATGGTTGGAGGAATGTGGTTCCGCTGGAATGACAGATTAAAGTGTTGCGAAAGGATTTGTAAACCAGTGTCAGAACGGGTGCAATAAAACGTATTTGCTATTCACGTAGCCTAAATTTGTCATGCTTCAACTACCGACGAGAGGCAAACTCCGAGCTCACAATCCTATTACTGTAAAACATAAGTAATCCCATATACTGTAGTGAATCATTTCAATTGAGATTCAAATTAGAAATACTTCTACACAAATTGTAGCTTGTTAGGATATACATAGTTGTAAACAGAGGGATAAACCAAAAACATCTGAGATGTAATTGATCAGATACTCTTAGTCTTTACAAAACATTTTATGCAAATAATATACTGTTTTACACATCAATATATATAAAATCAGGATGCAGACCGAAATTCCACTATTAGCAGAACCAAAAATGCCGCAGAATATGGTGTAAAATGTTTACCTACAAAATTTCAGTTTAAGCACAGCAGTCCCACGTTGTGGGGATTTCGTTAATTAGCCTAATATAAGTATATTTTAATAGGATATTTGCAAATTTTTCCAATGTTAGCTTGAGCATAATGCGACACGAAAGTTAGACTAACGTTTGAAATTAGGTCGGTTACATGAAATACCTCTGGCACCCAGACTATTCTCGCTCGACAGGTTGCAATGCATCTTAAATGAGAAGCTGTTTGGAATGGAAACTACAAATTGAACGATCTATGTGAAATAAATCAATATGGCAAGGCAAATGGAGAATCAGACTGACTAGGTACACTTGCGTTTAGGCAGTTGTCCATAAAAATCAAATATTTCCAACCTTTACTGAATTTTTGTTCGATTAGGTTGAACATGACTTCAGCTTCCACCGTTCATAACATTCAGGACATAAACAAAGTAAAAATTTTCACACGAGAATGTTCTTCTATGTGTTTTCTCCGGAAGGATTTCAGAGTCATTCCATGAAATGATTTGTCCATGTCGCGAAGAAGTATTATAAACCAGTCAATACTCATTTTACAATAAACGATGCCAAAAGAAGTTATAGTCAACAGATTGGATACGAACGCGGCGGGCTGAGGAAAAATTAAAAGTTCTAATGTCGTCTGCTTCATTGGAAGTCTTCCTCAAATATAGCTGTGTTTTGTGGTACAGAATCGAGTTTATAGCCTTCCATGAAAATCAGATTGATATTCGAGCTGTTCAACGTCCCTAATCCAAACTAAATCATGTATCGTTGACTATTTTCCTACATTTCAAAGCTCTGAAAAGTTGATATCCATGCAAATGACAGGGATGCCAGGCCTACCAAAACTAGAAAAAACTATGTTATCCTTCTATTGTTAAGTACCGGTTGCATTTCTGGTACTCTTACATACACATGGCTTAAAATGCGCTAAAGCTGTTCAGCATGTCTGAATTTCATTGTATGATGTAGCATCATCAATATGATATGTTGAAGAGAATAAGTTACATTCATTCGAAAATACATGTATATTCAACAATGAAACCGAGACAGCTGTGAAGTATTATCAAACAGTGCATGATGCCTGAAACTAAGTATGCAGTGCTGGAAATTTTTCTTATGTATGAGAAACGTAGCCAAAAAGCGTAATATGAATCTGCTACTAGATCCGTCCAGGAGGTTATGTTTTCGTCGAATTTGTCTATGCGTCTGCCTGTCTCTTTGTCTGTTAGCAAGATTGCTGACATAATTGTGGACGGATCATTACAAAATCTATAGTGACTATCAGACAGGTGAATTAGGAGTAACAGATGATTAACTTTCGGTAAAGATCCGTTCAACATTTTGGTGATTTGTGCGTTTGTCTGCCTCGTTTTTGTTGACACAATATTTCAAAAAGTTTTGAATAGATTTTTTAGGTAGATCACGACAATAAATGATGAAACATTTGTGACGGCATGTTTGTTTACTTTCGGTTGATTTTATGTTTTTTAACAAAATAATTCAAATAGTTATTAACGGATCCTTATGAAATTTACATGAGTTGTTGGGTATAATACGAAACGTAATAGATCATATATGATATCGATCTGCTAATCTGTTTGTGTGTTTGATAAATGTTTGTCAGAAACATTACTCCAAAATTCATAGACGGTTCTTCGAAATCAGTACAGAAGCTGTGACTATGGCCAAAACCACAAATGATGTTTTGGTGTTAACAAAAGCGAAATCATATTTTCGGAACCAATTAGAAATTTTCGTTAACGTTGCTTAGTCTTGCGGAAATATCCGCTCTAGAGTGTTCTAGTTCATTATGGAAAACACTTACGAATCCGAGCAAGACGCAACACTGCATATGGCAGCTCTATTACATGCACTAATTTACCAAACTAACAAAAGCGAATTAGCAGGCATAAATTTATCCGCAATTTAAACATGAGAATCAATCAAATTTTCTTCATAGTGGAAGAACTGTTTCAATGTTTGGAGGAATGTGGTTCCGCTGGCATGACAGATTAAAGTGTTGCGAAAGGATTTGAAAACCGGTGCCAGGACCGGCCCAAACATATACGTAATTGTTAGTCACGTAGCCTAAATTTGTCATGCTTCAACTATCGACTAGAGGCAAATGCAGAGTTCAGCATCCAGTCACTGTAAAATAAAATTCTGCACAAACTGTAACTTGTTTCGACGTATCAGGTCAACTGTCCCTTTACGCAACATAGTATATACTTCAAATATGAAAAGCAAGATTTCATGAAATGATGCATCAAAAGATTGTTAAAATCGACACGGTTTCAAGACACTGCTTCTTCAAGACTGGTGTCGAAAACAGAACATCACCGTCTGTTGAAATACTGAATTTCAACAGAAATAATAGAACGAAGCTTTTCACGTTTAATCAGAGTAGCGAAGTAGGAGTTGGAGGACGGAGTCGGACATTCACTGATTCCAGAAGTCGGAGTCTGAATAAAATTATAGGTTTGATGCCTTATATCTAATAATTTAAATGTATATATATTATATATTCGCAGTTATTAACATTCTCCCTAATGATATAAAATATGTTATCGCAATTGTAAAAAATGCTTCCTGCATCTTGATCCAACGGCATATTCTTGGTAGGCCTAATCAACTGCTGGCCAATTTAAGACTACTTAGAGTGCTCTGTAAAATGCTAACTGCATTGAGGACTAGAGTATGGAGTCAGACTCCGAGGAATACCAGAAGTAGGGTAGACACGCAGTAGGTCCAGGTGTCGGAGTCGGACCTTACACTGACCGACGCGGCAGGCAACCGCGTTAGTGTACAATAATTAGTCAAAGTCAAAACAAACGTAAGGTGAATGACAATTACACCGCAAATAACATCATCTTACCTTAGCAAAGAGATCAGCGTAGGAGCGCGCATGGTCAGCCAACAATGCATTAGCATCCTCCAGATCTCTACACTTTTGCTGATACGAAATTTCCAGTCTGGTGAGTTTTTCTTTTTCGGCAGCAGAAAGGCCCTCGGCAGACGGAGGTGGTACTCTCGGGGCGGTGCTGGGGCTCCTCTGCGATGGCGGGGTCAGGAGCGTGTCCGTCGTGGGGACGACGGCGCACTGCGTCGACCTGTCTGCCACGGTTTTGCCTGATGCACCCTGCAATTTATCTACCTATTAAATCATTGCAATTTATCTGCATATCATTAGCTCTGCAGCAGTTTGTCTACTGATCAACACGACGATCACAGTTCATCTGCGCTTTACGTGTACTTTAGTAGTTCACTGTATAACACCAATGTTTTATTACTCTGTTCGTTTTTCTCCCTCTAGCTACATGCACTAGTGATGTCATTGTCAACTACTCCTTAGCGATGATTCGGTTTCTGGCAAATATTATCAGCTCTGCCAAGGAGGTTATGTCTTTGTCGAGTTTGTGCGTTTGTCTGTCATCAAGATAACTCAAGGAGCTATACACGGAACTTAACGAAATTTACAGAGATTGACAGGAATGTTAATAGGAACAGATGATTACCTTTTGGTGAAGCTCCGTCCAGCAGCTTGTATCTTTATCGGCCTCTTTTTCTTGGCAATATAACTCTAAAAGTTATGGGCGGATTTTCATGAAATTTCTAAGAATTGTTAGAAATTGTACGAAGAGCAAACGACCAAATTTTGTTTATTTGTCTCTATGTTTGATTTTATGTTTGTCAGTAACATGGCCCAAAGAGTTAAGAACGGATTTTACCGAAAATTTGTAGGAATTGTTCGAAGTGTTCAAAGACACAAATGACCAAATTTTGGCGACGATCGGTTTGTCCGTTGGTGTGTTTGACTAATGTTGCAATGCTGTTTCACAGAATATAACACAAAAAATTATTGACGAATATTCATGAAATTTGTAAGAATTGTTAGCAATGCTAGGAGGTACAAACGATAAGATTTTGATGACGATCGGTTGGTTGCTTTGTTTGTTGTTCTATAAGTGGGCCTTAGTGTTTGTTAGGGTATAATTCAATATGTTACGGACGGATCTTCAAGAAAATTGCAGAAACTATTATTAATGTTAAGGGCAAAAATGACCACATTTTTACGAGGGTAAAAAGGAAATCATGGTTTTAGGACCAACATAATTGTTTCGTTGACATTGCATTGCTATAGTCTGACCATTTTATCAAGGCAGTTCGGTCATGGGCAAATTCCTCTATAACATTGCCGATGCTGTGGGTATTTCTGAGATTTTGTTCGGCCCATATCTTAGCCCCGCTCACTATCTGTATAAAGAGAAATCTCAGAACTACCTGAAGAATTGGCACAGCTATAGAGGAATTTGACCACGACCGAACTGCCTTGATAAAATGGTCAAACTATAGGTGAAGGTATGTGCCCTCAGAGTGCTCTGGTTAGCTATTATATTGAGTAGTTAAGCTTCCGTTTCCACAACAAAGGCAGTGTCACAGAGGAAGGAAGAAAGAACATATAGTATGGCAATAGAAACGTGGAACTGGTGCGCAAGGATGTTCCCACACGTACAGGATCAATGCGCATGGGAACAGCAAGAATAGCAAGTCGGGAAAGGAGAGCAAGAACAGAGGAAGGTGAAATCAGTAGCAGTATAGAAGCGGAAAGAAATAAAACGGGCGAAAGAGACAGACGTCTCGAAGGCCTAGTTTCTGGCTACGGTAACCTACAGGGTCTTCCTGCATGGGGTCGCTGCTCTTCATAACATAGGATGGGCAAACGTAACTAACCTAACTTTATGGGCCATCCTATGCTCCAGAGAGGGATTCCAGCAATGAATACGTCAACTACGTTCAGATTAAAATGAACTTGTAGAATCCTTTACGGTTTGATCACAAATATACAGGAGTCAAATGAACTCCTGTCATTTTCCTAAACAATTTAGCTTTGAAATTTTAGTCCGATAGCATCATTATTAGAAGCAGACTCTCATTAAACGGGAACCTTGCTCACCGTTGTAGATCTATATACTGACTGCTAATTTCTTCTTCGTGTTGGCAGTATTAACTGAAGCCATTAGAAAACATCAAATTGTTGTACCCTTTAATGTGAATAGTACGAGTGGTTAGGTAGGTATATTGAGTAGTCCAAGGTTCTGTTTCTACACCAATGACGAGCCCACAAAGGAAGTACGGAAGGACATACAACATGCCGATAGAAAAGCGGAACTCATGCACGAGGTGTACCCACACAAGCAGGATCAATGCGCATGGGGAGCAGCGAGCCCAGCGGGACCCTGTAGATTATAATTACTTCAGACATAGCTGGACCTTTAGGACGTCTTTCGTGCCCACTTCCTTCCATCCAATTTCGTGATCTGCTGATAATGCTTTCTTTTGTTCTGCCCCTTCTCTCCCGACTAACTGTTTCCATGCGCGTTGATACTGCGTGGGAACACTTTCGTGCATGGATTGCACGTTTCTATATTTTTTTCTGCTAAAACTGAAAGGTTTCCCAATAGGAGAAATTATTTAATGCAGAGGAAGTACTTTAATTTACACTGCGGAGGATTCCCTATACGAGAAGCTATAGAGGTAGACACCGAAGTCTGACCTGTGACCGTCTAGAGGTGGCGGTGGCCTCTGCAGCGGCCGTCCTCTGCCGCGCCTCCGTCACCAGCAGCCGTAGCTGGTCCACCTCCCTGCGGCTCCCCAGCAGCTCCCCAGACAGCGCCTCCTCTCGCTCGGTGCTCGCGCTCAGCTTCTGCAGGAGCTCCTCCTTCTCCGCGAACTCTGTCTGCAATGGTTGTGTAATATGTATAGTCTTAGCCTCCATAAATCAGCACTAAGCTATTCTAAGCGAGGGAAATAAAGAGACATATAGTATGCCAAGATAAACGTATGATAACCCGTGCGTGAGGGGGTTCCCATACACGATCACCATGCATGGGAATACTTTATTTGATATAACAGCTACATATTTGCTCTTTACGCTTACTAATAATAATGCAGTGCTGGTTTTCACACACCGCAACACTCAGTGACGTCGATACTAGTTTGCGAAGACGAAGAGCGCCGTCACAATATTCAACGGCTGCAGGGCCGCAACAACTCTGTATTACCGCACATCATTAAAGCTTCTTTCACTGACACTCAAGGGCTTCCCTGGACGAGTTTCGCTACTAGGGACCTCGGGGTGAAATGTTTCACATCCAACCTTATCAGAATATTTCAAGTTGAATCAATGCACGTGAGGCAGACCTGTGAAACAATCCTAGATACTCGTACTTGCAGATCCTACACATTTATGCTGCAGGTAGGTCGAGTGCAGGTCTGTTATGCAAGTAAGCTTTATACTAGTTCTTTACTGTCTGGCGTACAATGAATACATTCATGAGGTGTTCTGTTCGCCGTAAATCTGGAAAAATATTTATTAGTACACTAGTGTGGAGGAAGACTGGCAAAAATAACGATTACTCATAGCCAATTTGGGAATACATTATAGTTCACCAGACCCTTTGCCGTCCGAGTGTCCGCAGAAGGTACAGACGCACATGCAGTGACGATATCCGAAAGAAGCCTTTCTTTTCATTAACAATGACTGCATTTTTTTCAACTTCACACCTATCCTATAAAAAATTAAATAACATTTTGCGACTAACAAAGTGATTCTAAAAGCTCTCTTATTCTATGATTCTAATTCACCGGTTTGGCACGATCTGATCTGAGAACTAGAACGCCTCGTGCGTAAGACCATCTTCGGCGCTGGGGGAGCTAAAAGTACTGAGTCAGCAGTAGTGACATTTCTCACAGCTTGGCCAACCCACCTGACTGCGTGCGAGAGATTTTGGTGCTAGCTCAATTCCTACTGGGATATTTGAGTAGAAAAACATAAAAATATCGACACACGCAGAATGAAAACATCATCACATCTCTTGCTTCGTTTGCTGGTGATAAAAAGAAAAACGACATTGATTCATGTTGTCTACTGCTTGGTTGTATACAATAAAGATAACCTAGAAAGCACACTGGCAGGTCCTTCAGATACAGAAATAGTGTAGACTGTGTACGTGATTACTTTGACTCTCCCCCCATGTACACACCTGCACGGTACGTTCCAGTTCAGCTATTCTGGTACGAAGCGGTGCAGCGGAGGCCTCTGATGACCCCAAAGGCGGCCTACCGCGAGGCTGCTCTGCCTGATGGCGGTACTGGTGCTGCGACGAGGCTCCTCCTGAACCTTGCTGGTGCCCCTGCGCCTGTACAGCGCATGAATCACAACATTACAACGGTCACAATAGAACTGCATAGAAAACATTATTATTATATTCAAGTGTTACCACCGCACCCACGTCATACGACGTGATCCAAGCAGTGAGATTCAGTTTATTATGTCGCATCAGTATAAGAATGTTTTATTTCGGCATTCATGTCGAAAAGTCTAAGTTGACCGAGTGCGCTGCAACTGGCGGGAGAAAAGGGACAAAGTATCTAAAAGACGAAAAGAGAAGAAGGCAGAGCAAAGTAAATGCTCTTGCGGGGGGTTCCTTCTGCGGGCCCCCACACGCAGCAGGTATAGGAGTACCATGGGATGAGTCGCTTATCATCATTCGGAGGCCCCCCTCGCGGAACAGAACTAGAAGTATAGAGAACCTATTTAACCTAACAAACTAACTTTCTCAGCAAGAATTGCGGCCAACTTCAACATCCTCTACGGAGAAGGTACTCGGGACAGCCCTTGGGTTCGTGAGGCCCATATATATTCTGGCAGGGAATCTACCCCCTGAGGGCACTGCATCAAAAAATGTACTGTACCCAATTGGTCGTAATCTTACAGCACCTACAAAGTATGCAAACGGTTATACGAACGCTGCACCAATAAAAATAGGAAAGATTTTATGGTCATAGAAATGGATTTTATGGTCATAGTAATTGATCGACTATATTTATATATAGCTATATTTATATAAACGATCACAGCGCTTGAGGATTTTCAGAACCTATCTATAGAAGATTAGTGTTTATAACAAGAAGTCTACTTGGAAATCATTAGAACAGCAGGAATAATGCTCTGTGGCCTTTAGAACACTCGGAGCGCATTGGACACAACATCACCACATGAGGAGAGGGGACCACAAAGAATGAAAGCGTCCACAATGCACGTGACCACCCACCTGTAAGTCCCACTTGATGCGGGTCTCCTCCAAGTCTCGGGTGAGCTGCTTGGTCTCCTGCTGGCTGGTGCTGAGCAGCTCCTTGGTGGTGTGTAGCTGCGACCGTAGCTCGTCTGAGGGCACACTTTATTACTGCTACTATAGCCTACAAATCAAATCTGATTGACTAAAGATAGGCAGGTAGGTAAAACCATGTAATTTCTCCACTGGGTGAAAGCATTCAGTTTTAATGTAATTACGTACATTCTACTCGCTTGATGTATTTTCAGTACGTTAATGTAAAATATGTAAATGCTCCCCAGCTTTGCCGTTGTTGAGGAATCAGTCTCAAAGTCACAAATGAGCGCAACGAACCTATCAACCACGCGTATAGATTGTATCAATGGTTGGCAAAATGACGGTACTGCCAACGGAAATAATAGAAACTTTTGAGTGGGGGGGGGAGAAAAGGGTGGAGGTATTAAGGAAACACTCCGAATTAGGAGCAGCTATCAATCAAGTAAAAATCAGTATCAGAGAGAGGGCGGGGAGGAAGGAAAAATTCCATTTGGAAAACGAAGTGATCCAGACTGTA
The DNA here is from genome assembly GCA_001587735.2 of Parhyale hawaiensis. Taxonomy (NCBI): domain Eukaryota; kingdom Metazoa; phylum Arthropoda; class Malacostraca; order Amphipoda; family Hyalidae; genus Parhyale; species Parhyale hawaiensis. The sequence goes on from LQNS02278161.1 coordinate 3,181,766, forward strand.
CAGTTTGAAAACAATATGGATGCATCTCATCCTATGCACTAGCAAACATATACAAACTGGGAAAGGAATCCTAATACCAATATTGATCAGATTTATCAGATCTGGGGGAATTCTAGCATGATTCTATCCTATTTAATAATTGCATAACAGATCTGTAGCGTCTTAAAGACCTCCTACCATACCCGTAGTGATCTCTCTTTACTTCTAATCGACAAGTCATAGCGCAGTCATCACAAAAGATTTTTCACTTTACCCACCCATAACTCATTCGTCATGTTTCACGAACAGGACGCTATTGATCGTCTTCGTTTGGGAACTATCAGGAATTCTTTTTAAATAGCGATGCCAATAAAAGATCTAACCGATCTCTTGGATGAACTCCTTGCGTCGGCTGCGCTCGACCTGCAGCATATCCTCAGCGGTCCTGCACTGCTCCTGGTAGCTCTTGAGCTGCAGCTTGAGGGTCTGCACCTCCCTGGCAGCCATGACGGCGTCCGTGGCCTCCTCCTCCACCCTGTTGCCGCTCTCCCTCAGGCGGTCCCTGAGCTCCTTCAGCGCAGACTCCAGGATCGCCACTCGGGCCTGGTGGTCCTCGTCCCGCTCGTCCAAGTTCTGCACAGAGGCGACATTGGCGACCCCAAAAAAATAAACGAAAACCAGTTTCAGCTTGGAACCGGGACAGATTAAGCAGGGAGTAAAGGAACACACTATTGGGCGAGTCGATCCCGTTTGCAAACAAAGTAGTTAATGTAGGAAGGAGAGAGAGGCGGCAGTAAAAGTTATTTCTACGTTTATCACTCTTGATACGCTGCGAAGTACAGCAAGGAACATAGGATGGAACAGTTTTTTTTATTTGCGTCAGCGATTCAGTTGTTTGCCTTGGAGAATCACCTGAAGAGTACCTACTCCCACTATATGAATATCCAAGTAACTTGTTTTCGTTCAGAAATCGCAACGCTACTACGCAGTTAACGCAATGTGACTGAATACGAATAACGCGCTTAACGGCAGCCATTTTTTTACAGTGAGAATCAAAGCTCAAGTCCATTTCAAATTATCCAATTCAATTTACTCTTCAGCGTATTAATATATCTGCCATACTTTCACAATCTAAAAACAAGTTTCCGATGAAAAAAGTGTCAAAATCTAGTGACACGGACCCATTTGAAGGCAGTTAAGCTAAATTATGTGTTGGATTGCCGCCTCGGTGTGTCTAAACGGCATTGCCGATCAGGTGTTGACGGAACAAACTGTGATTGTAGGAAAAAACCGGTCCCCGTACAATATATGGCTTACCTCGTAGTATTTATAAGTTAGGTTAAATTAGTTAGGCTGGTTACGAATATGTTAGGATCCTTTGGGTTTAGATTGAATAATCGCCTGACCTAACTCACATGCATACATATTATACCTGGATCCGAGGCAGGCCCCATACTACGCCAGGGGGGGGGGGGGCAAACTCATTGACTCAGGGGCCACACGGACGTTTAAAACTTGACACACGGTGTAGCGGTCCGAGTTTCTGTAGAACCCACACCTTTTTCTTAACCTCGCTCGCCGGAAAATTTCGTATGTGATATTGTCTGGCAGCCCTCCTTTCTTCTCTTTTCCGTCATCGTGGTTGTCTGTCCAAA
>LQNS02278161.1:3193405-3206332 GCA_001587735.2 Parhyale hawaiensis
ATTGGGCAAGTAACCATCAGCATACGATAACTTCCGAACTGGTATTGGGCAAGTAACCATCAGCATACGATAACTTCCGAACTGGTATTGGGCAAGTAACCATCAGCATACGATAAATTCCGAACTGGTATTGGGCAAGTAACCATCAGCATACGATAAATTCCGAACTGGTATTGGGCAAGTAATCATCAGCATACGATAAATTCCGAACTGGTATTGGGCAAGAAACCATCAGCATACGATAAATTCCGAACTGGTATTGGGCAAGTAACCATCAGCATACGATAAATTCCGAACTGGTATTGGGTAAGTAACCCTCAGCATACGATAAATTCCGAACTGGTATTGGGTAAGTAACCATCAGTATACGATAACTTCCGTACGGGTATTCGCCAGACAGCTTTGTTCAGCCGTCCAGTAAAGGATTTACCCTATAGTGCCTGAATACATAATTTCGATTGGTTACCCCAAAAACGCCGTGTTTCCGAATATTTTCGAAGTGATTACTCCAAAGTGTAATTTTGCGCTTATACTGTAATTACCATTTTGAACTTATAACCGCTAATATCAGTTTTTTTTCGCATGATACACGTCACACTGTATAGCTTCTACAGCTTCCTATGGTCAGGCTACCTCTTCTCACACAAAATATCTATTACCCAAAAAATATGAGTCTATCACCCATATTTTTGGGGAATTTGCCGCGGGGTTGGGAAACACTGCTACAACTCCTAGTTTCCTTCATACGGGAATGACTGCAGTAACGCTATTCTAATCAAAACTAATATATATATTTTTTCTAAGAAATATCGGAGTATATCACAGAACATTGCAACTCGAAATAGAATTGACATGTGTTTAATCTAATTATACACGTACAAACGATATGAGCTCAATAGCACGCTATATCTCTCGTTGGTACGTTAGGGGGTAAACTATCGCAAAATAATCTTGCTGTCACATGAACTATTGAATTCAACTCTCCTTATGCCTCGAGTCCTCATGAGACCGCACAATTCGCGGCAAAGAACAAGTTGAGGCGGCAACAATTTGATGGGCACTGAGCCCCGAATACACACTGGCCGTGGAGGGCAAACACGCGGCAGAGGCACCACGCACTCTTGCCTGCAAAACATCCCTTGTACTTAGCTGTAACGGCAACTAACTATACACTTCTCCAGACACGCACTTTACTAATAGAAGCTTCGGCTGCTTTAGACGCTAGTTATCACCCGCAAACGAAGGGAGGGAGGTGATAATGTTTTCGACGAAGATTTAAGTATATTTGTATATTTTTCTGTCCACCCAAAAACAGGTAAAAGGAGTTGAGCAACTTTCATAATTTTTTGTAGGGAACTTGGTGGATTGACCTAGATGTGACCCATGCTAAAAAAAATTAGGCCTAGCTGGCAATCAAAAATGACGGCGTTGAATATTCCTCCACCATGGCGAATTTGCCTCCACTGCGGCAGATCGTCTTACGCCAGGAGGCATTCTATGTTTCCTATGTCACCATTAAGGATAAAATACTAGGGGCGTAGCTATTCCGCTAACCTTGCTGGACACAGCATCCGTATGAAAAACTAGGATTAGCTGGCCATCAAAAATGACTTCGTTGAATTTACCCCCATTGCGGGTGGTGGTCTTACGTCACGAGGCGTTCTAGTTCACGAGCCTTGCATCCGTTAGGGTACATTTGATATGACATTGAACCTGTATCGACCAAACAAAACTTGATTTCTTCGTGGGTATAAAATTTGTTGAAACATCGTCAATGTAAGACCTAAGACTCGCTTGATTGCGTGGTCAAGGTTGATCTAATTCAAATTCACTTCACTTGACTTGTCCGGATATGCAGATAGGAACTTTTGCTTCGTGATTTTGAATCGTGTTTATTCAACTCCACGTGCCAGAAATAGCCCGATTACGTTGAAAAGACTGAAATTTCCATTTATGGAGTAAGACCAGGTAGGTTCATGGAAGTCTTACAGTTAGCGGATTATGAGTCTGCGCTTGAAGCTGGAAATTAAATTAAAAAGTTGAACCAGGGCACCTGTCTAACGATTAGGACAAGTCAAGCCTGAAAAGCTACATTTCGTTGCCCAATCGAACACGCCTCTACAGCACAAATTTGTCGGAATGCTGGCCCCTTCGTGATATGCGTAGTAGTACGATCTCCATGTGTTAGATCAGAGAGCTCAACACTTTGATGTAGTACACAAAATTAGGCAGAAGAGTGGCAAACTAGACTACTATACGTTATAAATATGGGACCGACCTGCGCCGGGCGGGGGGACCCCTGAGCCACGTATCCACGCGGGGACCAACATCTCTGTACATCACCGGCGTGTTGTTCCGGGCAGCGAACATGTGAATGCTGGCCATCTTGAGCTTGCGCTGCAACAGTCGAATTTGAGTGATAAAATAAAAATAACGTACATACCGTACAGTAAAGCTAGCGTCCACAACAAATAAATAAAAGAGAGACAGGATAGAATAGCTATCTTTAGCCCCTTCGTACATTGACAATACCACGCAGGATAAGCCAGAATAAGTACGGTATTTCAGGTATGGTAAAAATAATATCCGGCATCAAGCCATGACGTCAGCGCCAGCGGTGCCAAACAAGGTATACCTAAGAACAGCTGGCCATACACGCGGTTTTTGCGATGATTTGCAGTAAGCTGAAGCGAAGCGAGAGCGGTGATGTGTTGGCGACAGTAAGACAGTAGCGGCGCTAAAGTGGGCTTGAATGGGATGGGAAGACAGTTTGACCCCACATACCCATCCTCAAAAATACGCGAAGACTTCCAATATTGATACATTGTAGCCAACATACATGTATTATGAAACCCACCCACCTTTTAATACAGCCCCTCCCTTTCTCTCTCCCCTCAGCCCCCAATACAAATTTCCTGGTGCCAGACTCCGCTGCAGCGGTCTACACGTGAGCCCATGCCACGAAAAATTTACATTTATTCTGAACCACGATTTTCTTTTTGTCAACACAGAAATCTAATAATATGTGCCTTGTGAAGGTAATAACAGCTTCTGTAATTTTCTAGAAAATTCGTGCATAAATTTTCGAGTTGCGCTGCTAATAAGCAGTCTGACAAACATTAGTCAAACACACAAAAACAAACCGACCATCACCAAAACTTAATCATTTATGGCTTTTAACGTTATCAATAATTCCTGTAAATTCCATAAAGATCCGTTCATAACTTTTTGAAATATTTAACATACAAGTATAAAATCATACACAGAGACAAACAAACGAACAGATAATCACAAAATATTGGTCATTTACTCCTCGTGATATACGTATCATATACCTAACAACTCTTATGAATTTCGCAAAACACGTCCATAACTTTTTGAGTTCTAGTGTTAAGAATAAATAAGAAGTCCAATAAACAAACAGTTGAATGGATATTCACTGAAAGTTAATCGCCTGACTACTGCTAGCATGCCCAACAATCCCTCTAAAAAAAATGGTAAAGATCCGTCTGTAACTTTTTGAGTTATCTTGGTGACAGACAAACACATAAACAGAATAACAGACAAAAAGACGGACAAACACAATAAAATATAACCTTCTTAGCAGAAGTAATAATGAAAATTTAAAGGGGGTAATGGAAGATTAAAGCTTAGAATGTTAGTCATGTGGAAATGACAGTTAACGATGAGACAGTTAACGATGAGCGTAAAAATCCAATTTGTCATTGCCGTCATTATAAAATTATACTAACTGCTACGATCAGGATTTAGCTAAGAGGGGTAAACACGAGAACAAAAATATAATTTAAATAGTGAAGGCGAGTTGGCGCGGCTTACTCCTCAGTTAGAAATCAAGATCTTGGTATCAGCTGAATATACACAAGGTTGTTCCATTAGTACACTGGTATGATCGAAATAATCTAATCAGCTTATCTTTAACGTGCCTAAAACGTCAAAATTGCCATCTTGAGTCGCCATTTAAAGTCAGATTTCAGACAGTAATCGCAAACCTTGCACGCTTGAGACAACCGAATATTCAGTCCAGAACGTCGGCGCTGCAGAGCAGCACTGGCTCGTCAGCAGGCTCAAGCGCAACTGGTTCGCCATTATGCGTACCGATTCAGTACGGTCTCGTTTAGAATATCATCACAGTACCTCCAGGGCCTCATTCCTGTAGGAGAGCTGGCTGATGGCTGCCGCTTGGAACTCATTGAGGTCCTTCTGCTCCTGCAGACGCTGCTCCACACTGGTGCCGGGGCCGGCCCCTCGGGCCCGCTCGTCCTTCTTCAGGTCGTATTCCAACTTACGTACCCGCGTCTGAGACCTGGAGTATAGTTATAGGTTAGTGCATGTCCATGGGATATATCTTATGGGTACCGGCGCCCGTAATTCACCGTATTATTAGTTTTAGGTTAATGTGGTATACAACAACCGTATGCTCTTCCATCGGCGGGTCATATTGTATCATAATCGAGTCTGTGGTTCACAGCAATCATTCTCTGCCGTTAGGCTATATGTATTGCAGTAATAGGTACTCGAGTCTGTCATCTACAATATTATTAGTTGCCGGGTAATACATATTACTTAACGACTACGATTTTCCTTCTTCACAGCGTATTCCAACCTTTGTACTCGCGTCTGCGACCACTAGTTTATTAAGATGCATTTAGAGATAGGACTGGGAGATTTACAGCATCTATGCTGTTAAAACTCCCGCGATCTATAAAATGGTGTGACAAGATAAGAAAAGGATTAGACCTACAGCATGGCAGGGACAGCCAGAAAAGCGTCCAGGGATCGAGGAACGCCGAGCATGGAAACAGCATTCGTGAATATGAGGACACTAATGGCAAGCAAACTAAGTACAGTGATAGTCCTCAAGTCGATGGCTACAAGCAAAGAACAGCCCGCTGGGGGGGGGGGCAGTGCCCCGTAACATGTAGGACAAATCGGGCCACATTAAGCACCTTGGTTTCAGGACATTAAGTGCACCTCTCACTAAAGCCAATGCCTTTACGCGTGTTTCAAGTGCTGCTAATGATGTAATACGAAACAAGGCCTGTAACTGGCCGATAAATAGCCAAATCAAGTGCTTCATGCCGTATTAATAAGGCAATACAAGAACATAATTTGCGTAGATTAGTGCCTCAGTGGTGCCTGTTGGCCCCGTAGTGCCTACTGCCTCTCTTTATCCTAAACAGAAACTCATACTATTGTCGCATCTGATTATGATACAAATTGATGTAAGCCTCCCTAAATCAGTAAAATTAGCTGTCTTTTGAGAGGCAAAGGGAGAGACATATATAATAGTATGCCAAGATAAACGTTGAACCCATGCATGAGGGTGTTCCCACATAGTATCACTGCACATAGGCGCAGCAAGTCAGGAAAGAAGAGGAGGGACAGAGGAACGTAGGCTAAGCATCATCAGTAGGAGTATGAAATTGGAAGGTAGCAAAGTAAGCACGGAGCAAAGCTAGGCAAACCTAAGGTTTTAAACCAATAGAGTCTTACAGGGGTTACTGCTCCCCATAACATAGGATGGGCGAACCTAACAAACCTAACCCTATGGCCCATCCTTTATCCACTGATGTGATCCCGCATTTAAAGGAGGATTCGCCCAATGGTCAAATGAACGAAGTTCCTCAGTTGATGGTCCAAATACGTTGGTAAGCCTTCGTAACGCCAATCCTTCACAAAGAGGTGATAAAGTCAGCCGTCAAAAAAGTCTGTTTGCTCAGCAAGTGTCACTAGCACATTTTCGGCTATATCCTCAAATTTGGAGAGAATGAGAACTGATCACGCTAAATGAACAGAGCTGCGTATTCCCATAGAAAGCTGAGGAAATTCGTTAATTTGAATATCGGGTGATCCCGCCGAGACTTAGCCGGGTTTTTCGCCACTAAAGAAACCTAAAAATACCTCCAGAGATTAGACATTTTGTTTGTTTACCGCACAGTTGTCGTTTTGTTGCATGGTTTCGGACACAAACGGCATAATTACCGTCGGAGTTCGTTGGACTGGTCGAAGGAGTTCTTCTTGAGTTTGAACAAGTCGTCCTGCATACGCATGTAGCGATCCCGCAGCTCCTGAGGGTGCATCCTGCTGAGCTGCACCGCCTCCTCCGGCCCTCCTGACCGGCACAAAATTTATCATCTTAGTTTAACTAATGTACCGGCCTTCATAAGGGGGCATTGGGGCAATTGCCGCCTCTGAAAAAGTGCTTAACAATGCAATAGACGTCTCATCCATTTCACGGCCACCGCAAGACTTTGATGGTCATGGGCCCCACTTGGCGTAAATGGAGTCCTCTCCTTATCCACTCAGCAAGCAATCATAACAGGACACTCGGTCATTGCCAATTAAACTCCAGGAGAAATATTTTATTCTTACATTTCTTACGGAAAACCTCAATAGGCCAGTGCACAGCTTTTGACTAGAAAATAGGGTGCAAAGCAATGAGGACGAAAACCTACCTGCAAATCCTTACAAATTAATTTCACAGCAGGAGCTGCGGCCAAATTCGATAACCCCTGCAATTGGTACTCGAGTTAGCCCACGACGGGAAGCCCATTGACACTCTAACAGGAACACGCCACGCCGGATTATCCTCATAAGAATCAAGACTGGGCCGTCTAATTTGTACTTCCTGCGCAACCTCTTCCCTCCGCCGGCTTAGAACTCAACTAGTTCTCGAGTCGTATAAAGTGCACCGTCATCATCAGCCGCTCCAACTCTGTCAGGTCACGCAACTTCCATTCCCAGTACGGTATCAGCTTCCAGGACTTAAGGGGGAGGAGGAGCGGCAAAAAATACTTCCTTCCGAGTTCTAACCCCGCTGCTGCTCGGAGACGAATTTGAAGCCTTTGCCCTGCGAGCAGTAACTCGAGCTGTCGATTATCCATTTATTCAAATAGTAAGTCGTGAGTACAAATATATTTTTCTGCTGCAAGTTCATCCACCACGGAGCTGTAACAGAATTAGTTTAGCTTACATTGATTAGTTATATTTCAGTTTTACCACCGTACGCGCAACTCAGGCGACTCAACAGTGAATTTCATTTTTTTTATTACGTCATCAGTAGGAATATTTTATCTCGGCATCCCTGCCGAAGAACTCAATTCGGCTCAGTCCGCTACTACTGGCGGGAAAAAGGCGCAAAGAATAGAAAAAGACAGTCGAGTGGACGGCTCCTTTTGTGGCCTTCCACACGAAGGAGACTCGAGGTGTCCCGCGTACTAGGTCGGCTATCTCGACCGACAGCCCACTTCACGGAACAGAAAGGGAAAAGTAGAGAATCTACCAAGGAGCTTCAATAGAGAGGAGGGAGCCAGGAGTCTCAGCCGTGAAACTCACGAGTCTCTTATGGCTGCAGCCAGTCTCGTATGCATCAATCGCCTATCAGTACATCGGGTTGTCTGCTGCTCCCCCGTAAGACTCGCCGCTCCCCAGTCACTTCCACCCATGAGATTCATGAACGCGTCTCACAGCCACAAAATTTATGGTTGAATCGCTGGCGAATCTGTGAATGGGACGCAGGGTTCCCTTCTACTCTTTTGAAGCTCCTTGGAACCTACCTAACTTCCACAAAACTAAACTCGTCAACAGGAACTGCAGCAAGCTGCAGCATCTCCTGCGGAAAAGGCACTCGGCACTCTTGTGTGAGTGATGCCCAAATATGTATATTGTGGGAGGGATCGGGCCCTCCAGAATATATATACTCATGAAGCATGTAGCTTAATGAAGAAAACAAAATAACTAAGAATGCCAATTAATGGTACTGCAACTTTAAGCACCCAATATAGCAATTCGTGACGCATTTTATTAGCACTAGTTTCTTCGCATATCATAAACTTATCATCTGCCTAATTTTCCTACTTAATTTATGCATGTGTTCATTTAGTATGATTTTATTTTTCTAATTAATTTCCAGTTATTTTCATTTCATTTATATTTATTCAGAATATTCGCCGGATCACAGTCCAGTGACAGCAGCTGCTCTACGTGGAATGACACAGGAGGACCACCGAGTCCGGTGTAAGCCCGACAGCTGGAGCCAGTCCTCAAGGAGCGATCCTTTTATTAACGTTACGTCTCCCATCGTGGAGTGGGAGTTTAAAGTCTCATGAACCCAACGGGCTACTCACAAACTGGTGGTAACGAGACGCTGCCTCGCTCTTTGTCGCAAAATCGGACGTTCTGTTCCCAAGCCAAGAAGGAAACTCTTTGTAGTCGGCAATGCAGCTTCAGTATTTCTGCAACTAGGTTTCTTAATGGGGTTGTGTGGGCAGGCAGTGTGACTTTATACAGTATATACATGACATGGCATAATGTCACAAATGCAACTAAAATTAAAGATTGGGGCTAATAATACAATGTAAGCAGAGAGAGAGAGAGAGAGAGAGTTCACTGCAGCATGCTATGCTGGTACCAATTGTGTACAGGTTAGTTTTTAATCGCTTTTTTTAACCCTCCCTACACTATCACAGTAACGATAGATTTAAAGAAGGAAAGAAACTCATAGGTATGGCAAGAAAAACTAAAAATACATACTCGACATACTAACTATATGCAAAGTAGATTAGGCTATTTCAACCCTCCTTTGCTACAGTAACGATATTGTCACAGAGGAAAAGGCAGAAACAGGCAGTATAAATATTTGACAAAATAAGAGAACAGCATGTGCCGAGTACAAACTACTGTGTGTACAGTATAATGTACATATATACACAACATGCCGTAATTTTACTCGCGGCTACAAACCCCGTATCACAATCGCTATGTATAGGTTTCATCTAATCCATGATTAGTGTTTCAAAATTAAAATTAAGCTAATTCTTCCCATACTGACAAGCCCACAACGTATGACTGTTCCCAATACGATTGCACTACCCTTTATACGGTAGTTAATTGAGAGGCTCCCTGACTCGCAGATAAATTAACATACAAGCGGCTGTAGACGCAAAGTAAACTTAAGTGTACATAATGGCTTTTCGTGGTACATTTAGCCCACCTAATGAGCGTATATAGCGTCACCGCACAGGCGACACGACGGCTGTACGACCGTAACAGAATTCTTGGCAGACCCAAAAGCTAAAATCGTGAAGTAGTTTCGGTGCGGCCACAAACTCTGTACGGGTAGGTGCAGCAATTAACTTGAATTTGTTATAACCCCACAGACTACACTGCTGAAGATACAGACCACTCTACTAATGATACAGACCACACTATTGAAAATACAGACCACACAGCAGAAGATACAGACCACACTGCAGAAGATACAGACTACACAGCAGGAGATACAAACCACACAGCAGAAGATACAGACCACACTTCTGAATATACAGACCACACTGTAGATGATACAGACCATACCGAAGCAGATACAGACCACACTACAGTACGCTGGAAGTCATAGGACACATCAGATACGCATAAATTACAATTGACTGCGGGAGCAAAGAAATTAACGAATGCATAACCTTGACCTTAATGAATAACAATATGCACAAATATAGAGTAGATAGTTTATTATGATGAAGCCCGCGAATTAGCTGTAGGCTGTTATCTTTCCTCTCACAGATAGAAGTCACATCACAGTCAAGTAGTTGCATATATTAAAGCCTGTAGTGTCATATTATTTGATTTCAAACTCTACACGCAGTATTAGGAAGAACAAACAAAGGAGCGAGTAAAACAGGAAAACCTACGTGGAGGTTCATGGAGCATGAGGAAAGCAAGTCGGGAAATGAAAGGAGGAACTAGAAACTTGAAAATTTCAAGACGGAGGAAAAGCAACGCGGACAAGGAAAGAAATATATACTGAAGACCGAAGGTAAATCCTTCCGGGTTGAAGATGTACCTATATATATTGGCCACGTTCTAACTGCCTTTAGTGCTAATTTTTATCATTTTTCGCAATGGTAACAAGTGCGCCTGTAACATAATCTTAGATCAGTAACATGGAGAGGATTGTAATGCCTAGCCAGTCCTGCTTAGCCAGAGTCAAAAACGATAGAGCAAAATGTGTTATCGATTAGCCAAGCATAGTTGAAGTGTACAAGGCCTATACCACTTTGAGTCCTGTTGCCAGTGCTAGTAGCAACCTGATTACGCTGGAGATGGCGAAAAGTAAAGTATATGTACGGGGAAGGATAGACAGCAATGCATCCGTCTTATGAGTAATCGATGTGAGAGTAACGAATGAAACTCTATTAAAGAGGCGAAACAAACGCTCGTGTCTGAAGTTCCGGCAAGTGAAGCCTAGAAGGCATAGCTTTGTCCGGCTTATTGAGGGCACCTGAATATTGAAGGGAGTAAATCCGTTTATTATATTCAGAAGTTTCAGATTCCGTTTTCACAACAGAGGAAGAAAGAAGGGACGTCTTTAGTATGACGATAGACACGTGGAACCCATGCACGAGGGTGTTCCCACACAGGATCAACGGGTATGGGAACAGCAAGTCAAGAAAGAAGAGGAAGAACAGATGAAAGTAAGATCAGTAGGAGTATGAAATCGGAAGGAAGCAAAGTGGACACAAAAGACAGACGTCCCGAAACCCTAGCTAACGGCTAAGAACCTACAGGGTCCCATGGGGTGCTGCTCCCCATAACATATAGATGGGCGAGCCCTATAGCCCATTGCATAATGCAAATCCGCTACCAAATTTCGTTGCTCCGTACACCAATTTTTTGGTTTCTATATTTTTCTAACGTAATTCGTAGCTACTGGTCGATGACGCCCTATAAAAGATGTCTATGGGAGGAAGCTATGAGATAAGACGTGTGAATAATAGATAATTTTGTGAATAATGTGGTGCAAAAAGTAAATGTATACAGGAATGCTCTACAGTAAGAAAAGCAAAGCGTTACAATTTTTTACATCATATGTCCCTTATAAGATTCATTTTTACAATGAAACTATGTTACCTTACAATACAGAAGTTATAGTATACAAGGTTTTAAGAGATGGTACCATGGCGAACTTTTGTTTTGAAATATAATGGTTTCTTCATAGCGCTCATTACCAAAGCATCAATAATTTTTCACTTTTAAGTAAGCAACAAACTAGACGCAAGGTAGCACGGTACGTGGTAGTTTGCATTCAATGCAAAATTTTTGACTTAGCTGACTAATCATAAAATTTACTGCATACATTAGTAATTGTTGTTCAAATTCTCCTCTACGGTAGTTTCACGATTCTTTTTTTTTTTTTTTAATCATTATACCATCCCTTCAAATCTAAAAAAAAAATGAACCCAAGTTTTTATGAGATAAATTCATTATCTTAGGTCGAATAGCGGCGAGAAAAAAAAATAGAGTACAAGCATTAAAAATAGAAACTGGAAATAAAACCAGCGAAAAACCGAAACAATACTGTTGATATTCAAGCACTGAAGCAACAAGCAGATATATATGAGACAAAATTCAAAAGATAAAATGGCGAATTCGAGCTAAGAGAAAATAGTGCAAGAAACTCACCACCCAAGCGACATCTTGGGCAAATAAAGGTCATCCTCTTCGATCAGATCTTCTCGAGGAGCGCATACAACTATGGGTGCAAGCATCCACGCTAATCAATAGCCAAGTTTGTATGAAGAGTTAGGATAGATTAGTTTCTAAATCTGGTTATCTATTCAGATAGTTACCATAGGTGCAGTAACTACGGATGTATATATATGCGAGTAGTTCAGTTTCTGCAGGACACCGTTGGGCAGCAACATTTTTAATGACCGATATACTTTTTTATGGAAGACTCAACTTAAGTATATGACAGACCAATTTTTAAGTTTTGAGATTAGCAATATACTACTACGGATGGCTTTCAAAAATTACGGTAAAGAGCGCCTTCGACTGACTGCCAAATGAAGCCTGCGAGGCTTGGCTTATCAGGAGTTCAAACAGATGCACTGGCTTTGACCCGTACAATAGAATTTCAGGCGCTAAGTCAATCCGAGGCGCCCCCAGACCGCTAAGTGAATCATCGTCAGTGAAATGAAGTTTTTAGTTGATTCAACGCAATCGGGCTGCTACTGACACTCGCAACACAATTGACAGTGGTAAGTCCGGACAAGTTAAGCCTCAGTCTTAAATTTCGCAGACATTTCAACTCCCGGTAGTAAAGTTTCTATAGAATATTGAATTTCTATCTAGGTGTAGTTTTACTTACAGATGTTTGTATGTCTATGCATATCTGTAAGATATTCCTGAGTCTGACCAGCTAAAGGCAGGTGTACACCACACTGTTTTGGTCCCCATATATACCGTATGTATTATTCAGCGTCCAAACACGTTAGTAAGCCCGTTTGAACAATTTCATTTGCACTGTCTTTTGAGCTCCATTTTCGCTTTGGATTTGAATAGAAATCCAAAACTTTACTACTATCGACAATTGCTAAGTCAACTGACGAGTCATCTAACGTTTTAGTTAAGTTCATGGATGGAAACACAGCTTTGTGCGCTTACAGGAACACAGCAAAACATTCGGGCGAAGAGTTGTTTCGTATGTGGACCAAAAGACTAGAGTTGTTTCGTATGTGGACCAAATGACTAGAGTTGTTTCGTATGTGGACCAAAAGACTAGAGTTGTTTCGTATGTGGACCAAAAGACTAGAGTTGTTTCGTATGTGGACCAAAAGACTAGAGTTGTTTCGTATGTGGACCAAATGACTAGAGTTGTTTCGTATGTGGACCAAATGACTAGAGTTGTTTCGTATGTGGACCAAATGACTAGAGTTGTTTCGTATATGGACCAAATGACTAGAGTTGTTTCGTATGTGGACCAAAACACAAGAGTTGTTTCGTATGTGGACCAAATGACTAGAGTTGTTTCGTATGTGGACCAAATGACTAGAGTTGTTTCGTATATGGACCAAATGACTAGAGTTGTTTCGTATATGGACCAAATGACTAGAGTTGTTTCGTATG
>LQNS02278161.1:3207610-3218905 GCA_001587735.2 Parhyale hawaiensis
TGTTTCGTATGTGGACCAAATGACTAGAGTTGTTTCGTATATGGACCAAATGACTAGAGTTGTTTCGTATATGGACCAAATGACTAGAGTTGTTTCGTATATGGACCAAATGACTAGAGTTGTTTCGTATATGGACCAAATGACTAGAGTTGTTTCGTATGTGGACCAAAACACTAGAGTTGTTTCGTATGTGGAGCAAAAGACTGTCATGTGAACCTGCCGTAAGACTGAAGCAGCCTCTACAGTACCCGCAGGAGGCAGCGACTCGCCTTCACAGTGGATGGGTGAACCCAGGGAGCTTGGAGAGTAACGGGAGGACTCACGTGAAACGAGCATCAAAAAGTGACGTCATCAGTGAAGTCACATCGACGAACGGTACGGCTGAGCACTCGGGCTGCGAGTAATTTTTCATTAATTTCGCAAGAAAAATTTTCATTAGTTGCAAATTTCAACCTTTAAGCACATAAATAAATGAGAACATATCCTAATTGAATAATAAACAATTATCAATATAAAATTGCAGTGGAGGCAGGTGGAAACTTTGATAGCATCAGAGGCAAGATCTGGGCCGGTATGGCGTCCTGATTTAACGTCTTTTAGGTGAAGCCATATATACACTTCATATTCAGTTTATGTCACAAAACATATGTAAATATATCACCGTATTTTTTTCGACTTAATCCATTCAACCTCCCGCTCTTGACTAGCCAGCTACTTATGCTGCACCCATACACAGAACACAGTAAAATGGTTGTCGTTAGGTACAGAAAGTTCGAGCAATAACTGTTTTTACGGATTCTCTCGTTAATAACATAACACTGCTTATATTTTTGGGTAGGTTTAAGAGCCAAACCTACAAAGGCCTGAGGTCCGAGTCTCAAATACTTCGACTCGTCAGTGTGACGTCATTTCCACCACACGCGGTCACGGCTAAGTTTTAATTTAGTCCCATTGAGTCCTCCCGTTATCTCTTTGCTTCCTCGGTGAACCTAAAGTTACATTCCATTGATAACCAAAGAAAAGGCTACTGTTTACAAAGTCCTGGTATAGATTAAACTAGATAGCTGGCAGTCGGCAGACTATTTAACAGGCCCATTCCTAAAGAGAAGCCTCGACTAAAGCTCCTGCCTTCTATGAGCTATTGCCGTAAATATAGTAGCTACGCGACCTACCGAAAAGTAGGTATCAGGTTAGGTTAGTTTAGGATTAGTTGGTGTCACGCCGCGCCAGGTACCCTCTCACCATCTGACATCAGTCGCTCTTCATGCCGCTCCGAAAACAGCATAGTCACCCTTAACGACACTCAGTAGGCTTAGGACTACAGGGTCTGTTGCGCTGCCGTCTCCTCTTCAGCGCGTAGGTTTACGCCGCTGCCTGTCATAGGTGTTGCGGCTCACGCCTGTAATTTGTTTCAGTCTCCGCTGGAATGTATATTTAACGCTCATGTTGTTCTCTCGTGTTGTCAACCGTATACGATAGAGATAACCGTTTGTCTGTGTAACTTTAACTAGTATTCTCTGAAGTTTATGTTGGTATCGTGCGAACAGAGTATTGTTTCTGGAATTAAGTAATATCTTGAATTTGATCATCTGTTCGATGCGAAATACGGTATGAGACCTGTTTCTTTGCAAGATAATCTGAGATAAAACGAGCTGAAGAGATACTATGGTTTTGCTTAACCTTCTAGGTACGTTTTTCTTGAAGGACAGGTTACGCCTGAGTGGGAAACCTGTCAGGAAAACCGCTCTCGCAGTGTGGCACACGACCAGGAACACGAACTGGTTAGCTTAAATGGACTAGACACGGCAAAGAGAGCACTCCCAGCTCTTCCTAGGATCCCTCTGCTAAAGCCTTAGCGGATCCACACGGCGATGGCTGCACGTACCCTCGGTCTTTCTAGGATCTCCCATAGTCTGGCGCCAAAGGAGGGATCCCCACGCTAGCCAAAGCTGCTAGCCAATATGCCTGACAGCTACAGGCCGCTTAACACAAGCCGGACGGCTCGCGCGTATGATCGGGACCGGCAGTACAAGCATCATATAACCCCGGCCCGTCAGAGGAGGCCGATTCACGCAAGGACGGCCCGCGAGAGCTAACGGGACCGTCCGCCCATAGAGAACCCTGACAGTAGGCTATGTTCGGTTCACTATTATAAACAAACCCCAACACAGTCAGCAAGTTGACAAGAGCGTGAAAATGGCAAACAGAGTACTGGGATTCATCACCAGAAATTTTGAATACAAGTCCACGGACATCATCATTCCTCTGCACAAGGGGTTAGTGCGACAGTAATTAGAATTTGCTGTTCAATTCTGGTGGGCACATCCGTGTAAAGATGTTGATAACATGGGAAGAGTCCAACGCAGAGCAGCGCAGCAACTTCAGCTGCGAAAAAAACAATATGAATATCGCCTTAAAGAACTCGGCCTGATCTCTCTCGAGCAGAGACGACTCAGGGGGCAAGAAATAGAAACAGTTAAGTATTTGAATGGCTTCAACGACGTACCTACGACGGGACTCATTGAAATAGACCTTAGTGATCGCCTGCGAAACAACGGTCAAAATCTCAAGCATAAAGCTCGAAGAACAACCTTAAGTCAGCAGTTCTTTCCGTGTTTCATAGTCAGCATTTGGAATAGACTCCCTTCCGACGTTATTGGTGCGGAGACAGTCAACGCGTTTAAAAGTCATCTTGACATACATTGGGAGAGACATCCTCCACAGCTAAGAACTCCTCCTCCATGAGTCGCAAACTCTTAACGGCCAAAGTTTCCGAGGCCACCTTAATTAATCTTCTTCTCTCTTCCGCTCCAACTACAGTACACAGCTTGATATCTCTATGCTCCGCATGGTAGCGGCTATTGCTCGTGCTTCCTTGCATTCATAATCGTCTCTTTGGCTGAGATTCTTCCCCCCCCCCCTATTTTTCTTCTTTTTCCTCAGTCATCTATATCCTACTATCATAATGGCAATAGCTCATAGAGGGCCGGGGCGTCAATTCCGGGGTCTCTTTGGGAATGAGCCTCTTGGCTCGTCTACTGCCACCTATCTAATCTAATCAATTGGACTACGTACGTTCCTAACTCAATTGATAGGCACACCTATTATACCTGTATCTCAGGAAAGACCTACGCTACACCCGCTCTATTTACACTATGAAACGAATCCATGCGGCGGATTTCATATTTATTTACTCGGATGATTATTAGGCTATGAGCTTTGAATGCATGATGCTTCTAGGGACCTATTTGCCATAGGGGCTGCTCGAGGGGAAACGCTGTGGCGTGCCTTCAACACCCAATACATTACCGATGTTTTTAATTCCATTTTAAAGCGAAATTGAAGCACTTATTGTATTAAATTGTCGTAATCCTTCCAAGCACTAAAAGAAAATTTGTCTTAAAACATTTCGCATGTTGAAACGCATGTTCCAAGCATTGAGCATTACACATGGCACGCACCAAATGCTGCTGTTCCCGTGGGGAAAAATAAGTTCTACAGCCGCCCATTTCGCACGCCCGATACAATACTCTGGGTCGAGTTTCAAACGTTAATTGGAAACCGATTACGCTTGAATGTCTGAAAATTTAACTGGTCTTCAATTAACGCCTGCACCTACAACCAAAGTGCTGAATTGGGCCCACAGAACTGGAGTTCAAGGCAAACTGAAGCTAATCGAAATTGAGCGTCTCCCTCAAAATGGGAAAATCCCACGCCTTCCGTACTTAAGTCAACTGACAGGTTTAACAGGTTAGCCATTAGCCCGCTGCAGATGACAGTTTTGAACCGTGCTTACAGCCCGGGGAGTATCTGCCAGGATGTACAGTTTTTATCGCGTCTGTGCTTTGTGTATCCATCCATCCAGACGTGGTAGGTCATTGGATGACAGGTTGCCGACGTGTTTACAGTGTCTGCTCTAGTATTCAAGGGGTTACAATACCCCAAAGCCGCTATACATAACTTGAAATGTTAGAATGTTAATATAAGACCGAGTTGGTCGATATAAAAAGGTTAAAAAACGTTAGGCTAAGGTCACAGCATCTGACTTAAATGAGTAAAATATTAACCTAAGGCAACGGTACATGACTTTATGAATTAGAATGTTAACCTAAGGCTAGGGCATCTGACTTATGGTGTTAGAACGTTATAACCTGAAGTCAGAGTACCTGACTTGAAGGGTTAAAAGTTTAACCTAAGGCTACGGTGTTAAAATATTGACCTAAGGCCATCTTTAACCTTACTTGACTTAAAGCGTTAGACTATTAATCTAAAGTCACTTTACTTGATTTAAGGAGTTAGAATATTAACTTACGGCCACTTCACTTTACTTAAGGGGTTAGAATGCTAAGCTAAGGCGACGGTACCTGACATACGGGAGTTGACTCGGTCGGCGGTGGGGCGGCCGCCATTACGCACTTCGTTCCCTTCAGTGCGCATCAGACCTGTTCTTCTAATTTGATTGCTGGGTCTCTACCAAACTCTGAGCTAAGTTAACTTTAGCGTGTAGATTACAGCCCTAAGTCTCGCTGAGCTACTTTGTACATCATTTGTCGCCATGGAGTTTCCTCAAAACGAAGTTTACATGGAAAATGATGAATACTGCACAAATAAGCAAAGATTGATTAGCGTCAATGGGGACTTCAGAGGCATATAGGTATCTCAAACAGTGAAGCCGACCGCCACTGACCGATTTCAGATTCGTTAGCTGTAGGTATTGAAAAATGAGTAGATTAGGAAAAAATTTAATGTGGTTAAAAGAATTATACCTCTTTATTATTACTATATAGCCCTCGAAACTTGAAAAAATATCAGTAACTTTCCTAGTGAAACTTGCAGAGAAAACTGATTGGACGGTTAACGTTTAAAGAACTTTTTTGCATATTGGGACAAGTGACATAGTGACAAGTGAATGAGTGAAAGCGTTGATATAGATGACTTGTGAACTCGGCTTGATGGCCAATTTCCACGTTAGTCTTTTCAACCTGTTTGCCCATCCACTCGTCTCAATGTGTTATTAGGCAGTAGAAACAGCACAAAAGTTCAGTGTTTAAATTAATATCCGTCACTTGCCTAGTGACACTTTGCGTGGTAACTGACTACTGAGGGCCAACAATAGGTACCTATGTTCTTGCAGCGTACGCAAAGTTGTGTTGACAAGTTCGCTACGAAGCGTTCGGACGCGTAGATAAGTGAACGCGTTGAAAAAAAACTAACGTGCAGACCGACCTTTTGGATCACAACATGGAAGCATTATAATATATTGCCCTCAGAACGTTAAGGAGGAAGTCTCTTTACCTCAGTAGCATTGCCAGGACTGAGCGAATAGAGTCCAGATGGCTCAAGTATTAATTTTTCACAATTATGCATCGATTTTCCTGGCTCGATACATACTGTAATTGTAAAATGAAACTTTGGCTGGCTGGACGCATGTCGCCGGCGCAAAGTGACGCAGGTGTAGGCTAAATGGGTTCATCTTCCCTAGGATTCACTCTTGGATTTACAAACTCAAGGTTATACAGCACGTAAATTAATCCGATCGCCTTACATAAAGATTGCCAAACCTCATGTTGGTTTTGGCAGCTTATATGAACGTTCGCTCAAACGGTAAATATGAAATTATTTTATTTAAAATACGTAGCTAGCTATCACTTGGTAGGTATTTGGGTGAGCAGTAACAATATTACATTTTTCTTTTATTATCTTGAAAGCTAATTCGCGCGGTGCATATGCCTGGATACCTAGTAGTCGTAAACTGTCATTTACTGAACAATTTTTTAATGCAATGTGAGATAATTACGTTAACTGGGGCGATTAAATTATATCCGCTCAGTATACTATAATTAGTGATTGTAATAAATGAGATTCAAGCTCAATGTCACGTGCAGAAACAATCACAGAAATTCTTGAAAGGGAAAATAAGAATTGCAGAAATTTGTGGACATTATTTTCGTAGGTAATTTTGGAGCAAGTTTTGTAGTTTTTATTCGAAAAATTTTATACCTTCTTCGAAAATTACAGAATATGCAAGTAGTACACATGTCTCTGCAATTAACGTGGCCTATAATAAAAAATTAAAAGGAAATTGTACACATTTTCATGCAGAATGGAAGTTACCACAGGCTTTAAAAGGGCAAAATTAATCATAGACCAAGGCCATTGACCCGTTACGTTTTTGCACATTTAGACAATAAAAAAAACTAGAGACTGCATTTAAAATAATTTATGGGCATCACAGTTAACATGAATGGACTTTCGCACATTCACTTTATGAACGCCAAGTTATGAACGATATCTTTCACAAAACCACGTAGAATGCACACTGGCACACCACCTTCCTGCAGCAGTTACGGTCAACTGCTGCTTTGTATTTGTTGGGGCTAAGCGCGGTCGTTGCCATGGTAACGCCGTAGAAGCACCAATGGTATCAAGAATAGGGCGTTAGCAGTAGTATTACCGGAGTCTACCTTGTTATGTTGCTATTACTTTTTTAAAGGGCGTGACATCAGTGACGACCTCATTTTTTTTTTGTTTTGTTTGCATACGGCGCACCACCATCCAGGGTATTAGCGCCCACCTCAAAAATAGTGAGGGCTTGAGCTGAATAATGCTACCATGCCTCTGTTTATGAGCACAGCATTGGGGAAAGAAAATTTATATTCCGTCAGTGTTACTCGTTACTGAGAAATATTTCATCATCTGTAGCAATAGCAGTGATACACCTTTGAATATTTTAAAACTTATTTTTCTAAGAAATTAGCTAATTTCTAGTAAAAAGCCTATCGCCGGTTAATTTCATAATTTATACTTGAAGGGTGTCATTATATCAAATTTTTGTTAGTGCATGGGCAAATTCTGGGTTTCCCACAAAAAATAATCCTAAAAAAATTTGTTAAACGCGATTGGGTCCTTTATGGGCATCCCATATGGGCCGCAGTGAGCTGCAAGTGGGTGTAAATAATGGGGAACTAATGGGGCTGCACTCCAATGGCCTGTGCGGGTTTCATCAACTGGGGCCCATTTGGGATATGCGTGGGCGGATCCTGGATTTCCCATGTGGGATCCACTCAAAAACCTTTGCAGAAGCGAACTTGGGATTCATACCGCACGGGCGTCCCGGATGCGTCTCACTCGGCTATAAAAAGGGTAAACGTTAAGGAATAAATGGCCCAAGTGGGTGTGTCCTCCGCAAAACCACTTTGGGCTGCACCAAGTGGGCCTTATCTGGGATGTGAGCGGGCAAGTGCTGGGTTTTCAATGTAGGATCCACTCAAAAGCCTTTGCAAAAGAACGTACATGGGATCCATATGGGCGTCTCGGATGGGCGCCAACGGGCTTCCCCCTGAGCCCCGCATGGCGCCCAACTCCACTGTTGCTCGGGTTTCTGCTTGTGTCTCATTGGTGACGTCAGACAAGTTGTTGCTAAGGCCGAGTTCATTCGTCATCCACATCAACACGCTCACTCAGCCACTCGTCCGACTGGTTTGCAGAGTAGTTTTCGGCACAACTTTGTGTAAGCCACAAAAATGTATTAAAATGTTAACCGTCAAATCACCTTCCACTGCAGTGTTGCTAAGAAAGTAAAAGGAATTTCTTCAAATTTGAAGTGAAACGAAACTCAGAAATTAGTATACTTCTCTGCTATTATTAGGACACAGTAGCACATTCAGGCGAGCGGATGAGCGAACACGTTGATATGGATGACGTCTGAAGTCGGCCTTAAAGAGCGACCCACCTGCTCCCAGTTCCAAAAATGCTTAAATTTTCCATTGCACACCAAAACTTGACCTGTGCATCAATTATATCCATTTTGGAGAATATTCTTCTACTCAGTCGTAATAGTTTACCGTCTACCAACTCAGTCAATAAATTCATAATTTTTTCCAAGCTGTTGGACTGACGAAGGAGGTGGCGTCAGACTTTTAAAAACGGAACTTCTCAATTAATTGAAGTTTCAGCTAACTGAGCGCTTATTATCGTATTCACAGATAATGTCATCAGTGAAAAGGGCTAACCCTTCACGGGGCTGCTTAAAAATGTTTTTGAAAGAATAGCAATATGCAAGTAACCGTATATGGTAACCTCCTCGCGTTGGAGAAATAAATGGTTTTATTTATTGGTCATTTATTATTGTTCTTCCTATAACTTAAGGGAATTGCCATGTGTAGCCTACAAGACGGGCTTCAGACTCACTGTCAGTAAGTTATCAACTTCAATACAGTATATGTACTCACTTTGCTTCATTTTGTTGCCATCCTCCTGGCTGCTGATTACTTTTCTATTCTGTTCTTCGTTTTATTTCCTCTCTTGCTGTGCCCATGCGATTTGCTCCAGTGTAGGAACATCATCGTGAATATATCTTCCGTTTGTTTCCAAATTCTATTGAAAATTTTCGGTGGAACACGGGTGGCATAAGGTAGCCCCGCACACGGTCGAGAAAAGAAAAGGCACATCCGAGAGGCTATACCGCGCTGCTCGGTCGCCAAGGGCGTTTTTAGGCTGGCAACCTCGACCTCTTTCGGAAAAAGATTCACCCGACCAGTGAGCGCTTCGCCGCGATTGCTTGAAGGTGTTCCTCAGCTATTCCGGGCGTTCGCGAGAGTAGCAGAAATTGCTGTTTTGGGCAAGCGCGGCGAAGCGCTCACTGCTCGGATAAATCTTTTTCAGAACGAGGTGGAGGTTGCCAGCCTAAAAATACCCTTGTTGACCGAGTAGTGCGGTATAGCCTCTTGAATGCGCCTCTTCTTTTCTGGACTGTGTGCGGGATTATCATGTGCCACCCGTGTTCCACCGAAAATTTTTAATAGGGCTATACCGTACTGGGCGTTTCTGTCTGTTCCCCATTAACTGAAGCGTCTGGTGTGGTGTCGAAGGAGGTTAAACTACTCTCTAGTTTATTTATTAATTTCACTTCAATCTTCTCCGTCCTAACCTTTCTTCTGTAGTTCTTTAACAATCTTTATGGATAGCGCAGTTGATTTTTGATCTTATTGCTAATCACTTATTTTAGGGAAGAACATTTCAGTGCTGGACGTTTGCAGTGATTGCGTAAGCTAAACCCACGTAATTTTATGAAGAAAATGTGGAGAATTTAGTGCAGGTATAACTCTTCGAGCTAGCGATAAACATCTTAACATGCAAACATCTCACTCTATCTTACCTCTGATAAAAAAGATTTGGGTAACTCTTGTCTTCTTGCAATCTACCACGACCTACAGTGTATGAAAGTGGTATATTACGGAATTATATTGAGTAAATTTATATGCTTCAGCATCACACGCAATATTACGTAAAATGATATAGCCGCCCTAAACGTGATGAGTACGACTTCTTAAAGCAGTCTGCGGTTTGACATACTATTATAAAAAAAATTATTAGACCGTCTCAAAAGTACCTATAGTGCTTTCAGTTAATCATGCTATGCACAAAATATTTTCAGCTTGCTAAGCAATGGTATGAAAAGTCTGTATTGGTATGAAAGGCTGAGTATCCCAATTCTACTTCGTGAAGCCGAAAGGAACGTCACTCGGCAGTAATTAATTCAGTGACACTCTTAGCGCCGCCATGTTTTTGCAGCGTTTTAATTTTTTTTTCCTTGTGCCCTCTCACCGTAAGCTTCTCTTTGGTTCTAAAAAAAAACGACACCTCACCTTTGCCTCTAAAACAAACGCCCGCCGATGTTTTAGTCGCGCTTGCGGGACCGTAACTAGCGCACATTTTGCAACACAACCATGTAGTTGACTAGGAATAGTTACAACGTAAGAGGATATAGAAAATTGTACCGAATGTAGGGAATAATAAGAGCAACAACATAACAACAAGAGTATGGTGTTATTATGCCCTGAGCGGGCCTATTATCTACCATTTTTTGCAGGCATCAACGGGATATCAGTGAGGATGATTATTGAATTTCCATGTAGTTTACTATTTATCACGCAATTAAAGTCGTTGAATATAAGTGCGTTGAATAACCAGCACTAGATGAATTAGCTGGTCAGTGAAACAGCCGGTTCAACAAAACAAATTTTTTATATCTATTTGATGATAGTGTTGCAACGCCAGTGGATGCTTTTCAATTACGAAAAAACCTACTCTTACATAAAGGAATTGTGCAAATGTAAATTTGAACTTGCTTGCATAATGGTCAAAATCCCTGGAAGAAGAAGCGCCAGGTTTTTCGTCCATGGGGAAAAAATAGTGTATTCTACTATGTATTTCATAAATATTGATGAACAGCCCAGACATCGAGCAACGTTCTCATTACAATGTATTTCTTTTGTATATGATGACAGAAACTAATTATATCCCTCTTTGCACTTTCTGATAATATCAGAACATACATGTGTCGTCTCATTCTTAATGTTTTACTTTGTAAAAGATGTTGACTTGCTGCAGTACGTTGTCAGTTGTTTTCGACATCGCAGTTTTCGCTTGCCTCAAACCGTGATGTTCTTTCCACAGCAGTTACTTCGGCCTCCAAACATCTGTCGTGCTCGACATAAAGGGTTTTTTGTTGGTCATAGTACTTGCCAATTAAGATTTCAATTGTTGCCTCACAGTTATTCCAACAAAGGTTATCGGTAATCAAAAATATTTCGGGCTCACCGTATCCAAGATACGGCAAAATCTGGGTAAGAGAGCAAATATCACGATGAGGTCCCGTTCTCGAGAAAATCTGTCGTCTTCAAGGAGCTTCAATATATAATATATATCTCTATACAAGCTCCTTGGTCGTCTTTAACCCTTTATATTTAACGCACAGCGGCGCTGCGCTCTGCAGTGGGCTGTTGTGTCCCGGCGGGTTGTGGGTAGGGCGGGGAGGCAGGGTACGCGACACACGGGAACCCAACGACCGGGCAACCCGCCGGGGGATATTTTTTTTCGAGCGCCAGCAACTATCACATACAGGACGTAGAGGAAAGAATTGCTTGATCCACACTTCAGGGTTGAACCGTTGACGCATCTGCGCCAAAGGCACGGACTGGTCACGCCCGGAGAAAAGAAAGAAAGAAAGAAAAAGCATGTATTTTTCCCCGTAGGAAGGTTTTCATACAATAATACTATTACAATACTTTTTCAAGAAACTAGTGTAAAACGTTATCGCAATGAGCCTTACAAATTAGGGAGCAAATTTATAGCACTACTAGTGTCCCGAGCCGTCATTGTAAATGACGGCACATTGGGTTATTAATGACTGGTGCACGTGTGCGATAAATGACGGCAGTAAGTTAGCCCTTCAGGAAAACCCCCGCTGGCTTCCTCATTTTTCCCCTATCTAATACTGAAGAAAAAGATTCC
>LQNS02278161.1:3236192-3249416 GCA_001587735.2 Parhyale hawaiensis
AATACATTGTTGAAAACATCACAAATGGATATCCCCCATCTGAAATATGATTATTAACATTACTACACACTAATTCATCTTACACTATTGTCGGGAATGTCGAAAATCCAGAAGTGCAGTTTATGCACTATGACCGAAATATTCAATCTTACTCCACAGGTGTATATGACTTCAAAAACTTCATCAAACAAATTAATATGGTCAAATAATACAGGATGAACGCCTGTAATTGTCATTAAAGACATCTGAGCTTCTAAAAGTTGTTTTAAATCATGTTTGTAACACTTTTTTTTACAGGTGTCCCGAGTAGCCCCAGATGCCGGGGTAATTGCGGGATGCTCGTTTTTTTGTTCATTGCCAGCTATGGTTAAAAGCTAGAATTTTTGTATACTCCAGTCTATAGCTCTGATCTAGACCTACGAAATAACACCCAGCTTGTAGCAAAAATAGTTCATAGTAAGAAGTTATTAAGAAAAATGTCAAAAATTGCCCTGAATTACCCCGTTTTATGTATATAAATTACGGTATATAAAAGCTTCCTTTGATGAATGTTCAATTTTTAGCCTCAGGTTCACATTAGTGTGGAATGATCCTGAACATATATGCATTTGAAAAGCAGTTTGCTAACAGCAACAGTTAGACTATGCAGCAAAGCTTTTGTAGTAGCTATTTACCTACATACCTAGTTAGCGTCTATCACCTAAAATCTTACTGGGTAAAATTACTAAGAAGTGTGCTGTCTTTACAGGCCCGCACCATCGTCAGCGCTTTCTGTGTGAGCTGAAGGTGGCCAGTTACCCGTACACAGCCATTGGTAACTCGACCAGCAAGAAGGCAGCTGAAGCAAATGCAGCAAAGGATTTTGTTCAGTTTCTCATTAGGAAGGGTGAAGTTCAAGCTAGTGATGTGCCGGGCTTACAGGTTGGCAACATTTTACTTTTATTTTCTATATCTTTGTTTTCTTGCTTGCTCATATACCCTAGGTACCTAGTTACTTTTCAGTAAATTTCACAGAGTTGGACACTGACAGGACCCAAAAGTTGCCACTGACAGGACCCAAAAGTTGCCACTGGCAGGACCCAAAAGTTGCCACTGGCAGGACCCAGAAGTTGCCACTGGCAGGACCCAAAAGTTGCCACTGGCAGGACCCAGAAGTTGCCACTGGCAGGACCCAGAAGTTGCCACTGGCAGGACCCAAAAGTTGCCACTGGCAGGACCCAAAAGTTGCCACTGGCAGGACCCAAAAGTTGCCACTGGCAGGACCCAAAAGTTGCCACTGGCAGGACCCAAAAGTTGCCACTGGCAGGACCCAGAAGTTGCCACTGGCTGGACCAAGAAGTTGCCACTGGCTGGACCCAGAAGTTGCCACTGGCTGAACCCAGAAGCTCCCACTGGCTGGACCCAGAAGCTCCCACTGGCTGGACCCAGAAGCTCCCACTGGCTGGACCCAGAAGCTCCCACTGGCTGGACCCAGAAGCTCCCACTGGCTGGACCCAGAAGCTCCCACTGGCTGGACCCAGAAGCTCCCACTGGCTGGACCAAGAAGCTCCCACTGGCTGTACGCAGAAGCTCCCACTGGCTGGACGCAGAAGCTCCCACTGGCTGGACCCAGAAGCTCCCACTGGCTGTACCCAGAAGCTCCCACTGGCTGTACCCAGAAGCTCCCACTGGCTGGACCCAGAAGCTCCCACTGGCTGAACCCAGAAGCTCCCACTGGCTGGACCCAGAAGTTGCCACTGGCTGGACCCAGAAGTTGCCATTGGCTGGACCCAGAAGTTGCCATTGGCTGGACCCAGAAGTTGCCATTGGCTGGACCCAAAAGTTGCCATTGGCTGGACCCAAAAGTTGCCATTGGCTGGACCCAGAAGTTGCCATTGGCTGGACCCAGAAGTTGCCACTGGCTGGACCCAGAAGTTGCCACTGGCTGGACCCAGAAGTTTCCACCGGCTGGATCCAGAAGTTGCCACTGCCAGGACCCTGAAGTTGCCACTGGCTGGACCCAGACTTAGGAGTTGGTGTCAGAGTTGGCATAGATTCATTAGACTGTGCGTCCTTGGTCATAGGGCACCAGTACCTCATTCCTTACAGCTTTCTCCACCTTGCAGACGTTTGAATGCTTATGGCTACTGACACTGGCGCATTTGTTGTAAGCTTCCTGTAGCTCTTAGCATAGGCTATAGCCAGCCACAAAGTATGAGTTAGGTTAGATAAAAATTGGTTTAGCTTAGCTAAAATAAGTGCTTAACCTAACTTACTGTTGAACGTACAGTAGCAGCCATAATATTACTGACACCTGAGAAACTAATCAGAAAATCTTTGAATACTTCAATATTATTGAAGGCATTGAAGTGTAATTTTACACAAGTTGTGCAACATGTCATGGTTAAATTGTGTTAGAATTTCAGCTGTTCAGAATAAAACAAAAGTTAGTTACAAGCAAATGAATTGTAATAGTGAGAATTTAGTCTGGACAAAAAAGTTTGAACAACCTTGAAAAATAATTGAACACATGAAATGAGGCTACAAATACAAATTACATTATGAATTTAACTTTTTAGCATTTAGTACTTTGTGTGCTACTCTTTACTGTCGATAACAGTTTGACAGCATCTCCCACAAGAGCTGACCAAATTGCAACAGGGAGCGTTATCTTGCATAAAAATTGGTTTGAGTTGAAGAGACTTTGAAGATCAGCACTACATTTTTTGTCTAAGTTCCTTGTATACCTGTGCATTTACTTTTTCCTTGCAGACAAACTAAGGGACTGGTGCTCCGTACTGAGATCATACCAAAGACCCTAACGCTTCCACCGCCAAAGTGTTTTACTGCATAATTCATCCGAGCATTTCTATTCTTTTTGCTAATTAAGGGATTGATAGCTGGAGTTCTCGGATGCAAGTCTGCTTTTTTTAGGCGGCGTGAAACTAGTCTTCTTAGACACCTTGATTCCATGCGTAATTGCGTATCACTACAGTAAAACCCCTCTAATCCACATCTCAATAATCCAAACCCCTCCCTAATCTGAACATCTGGTTATAGTTCGAAGTGCAATCCAAACAAGTAAGCATTTTTGGAATAGGGTAATGTACGAAGTTCGCAAAAATACCTCTGTAATCCCTACAAAGCACTTATTTTTCGGATTAAGGGGGTGATGAGCAAAACATCTGCACGAGGTGCTGCGTGGGAGGTACGAACAATCTCTCTATAATCCGTATTAGTGTGGAATACAGAGGTTATTTTTGGATTAGTAAGTACCCCGGTAATCCGAAATCCCCGCTAATCCGTCACCACTTCCCCCGTACTGTGCGAATTAGATGGGTTTTACTGTAGTTTCACGGGAAATCTCTGCTGCGGTTTTAAACCTATTCCTCTTTCACAATCTAAGCCGTTCACTTTCTTCTCTTCTTGAAGTTTTGTGTGGTCTACCACTTGACACACCGGCGGTACTTGAACCATTCTTGTCATATTTAGTAGTATATCACTAACCACACTTTTAGGTTAATTAACTTTGTCTGCTATTGCCCTGATTGAAAGTTTATCATGACCCAATTTCACGATTAACTCACAAATAGAGGAAGGTGTAGGGACTCCCCAAAGCATGTTGATAGAGTGGATGTTGCATCTATAGCAACTGCAAGTGTGTTTAACCCTATCTACGTAACTCTTTCTGTGGCAACATTGGTTTTTTGTAAAATAAAATGGAAAAAATGAAGTGTTGGAACTTTTTTGTCCAGACTAAATTCTTACTATCATAATTCATTTGCTTGTAACTTTTGTTTTATCTATCCTGAAGTCTGAACAGTTCAGATTTTAACACATTTGAGCTATGACATGTAGCTCAACTTGTGTAAAATTACATTTCAATGCCATTAATAATACTGAAGTATTTAAAGGTTTTCTAATGAGATTTTAGGTGTCCAAACCATTATGGCCACTACTGTAATACCTTCTAGACCTGAGTATTGTGTATACCATATCATATAGCTACTTACTCGGTTGTCCCCGTTATAAAATTTATGCCCAGCAACTATCTCCGTTGTAGTAAAGCTCTATTTTTTCACTGAGTACCTAGCTACTGGACCTTAACTGAAAGAGGTGCTTTGTATGACTCATATTTTTAGGCCTGAGATGGCCTGAGGAACTCTTACATTAATGCTGCAGAGAGGACATGCCGTTTACCGGACCCTGCCTAGCTCTGATTTTGGAGGCGTGTGATTGGTTACAAATCATCCTGATTCCCAAGATTTTGTCATTTGTGGGGGACTATGTTCCTTTAGCTTGTGTAATTGCATTTTTTATTTATTGGCCTAAGCAAACGTCCGTATACTAAATTTATTCTGAATTAATCACGAGAGCCTTGGTACGGCTGTGTTTACAGTACACTTTATTATGTGTTTAGCTTACATGATCTATTTCTGCTGCTGCAGTATCCTCACGATAGTATGCCAGAACTACTGTACAGTAGTATTCTGGACCTGTCAGTTGAGGAGATATTAAACTTTGGTTACTACAGGTGCAAGTCGGTGTGCAGAAACTGCCTTGTGTATATTGTAACGAACATCTTTCCCTCTTACCCTTTTGTATTTGTAGCTAGCCTATATACTACAGTGCTTCAAAACAGGCTTATATCACTTGTGACGTGGGTGCTGTGGTAAAACTGGTAATATAATGCTACGTGGTAACAGCCAGCAAATTCCAGAGAGGGGTATAAAATGAGCTTAAGGCTTAGGTTTGTTCATTGTACGTTATGGGGAACATCAACCCCAAGGGAACCCTGTACATCACATTAACCTTAGTTAGGCTTTCAGGATGTCTTTGCTTCATGCCCATCTCCTTTCTGTTTTCATACTCTTATGTTACTTCCCTGTCTGCCTCTAATTTCCTGAGTTGCAGTTCCCATGTACCTTGATTTCTATTGGAACTCCCTTGTGCACGAGTTCCACGTTTGTATTGGCATACTTCATCTCCCTTCAACTTCTTTTCTGAAATTCCTTTTGTAGTAGAAATGAATGCTTAAGCTACCTACGGTAGGCACTCAATATAACACCTAATGATTATTCATATTTTCAGCAACCTGTAGGTGGTGATGGACCTGAGGGCGGCATGCAGGCCCCTCGCCACCTTATGATGGCTGCACAGCCAATGGCGCCTGTGCCTGGTCTGAAGTAAGTTACATGTCTTAATACTTCCAAAATGTGCTTCTTCTTCTTCAGATAGCTATATATTGTACTTTACTTTCAAAATTTATTGTATGCTCGTTCGGGAGGATGATTAAATATGGACTAAAAGCTAAGGTCATTGGAATTGTCTGTAATCCAGGGTAACCATTCACGATACAGATACTTCCCAACTTATAAAATAATAGGTTCCAGGGAACTGTTCGTGAGGTCGATTGTTCATAAATCGTTATGTATTAAATCTTAATCTATAGCTAGCTAATTGCTATTTGAGGTCATATACCGTAAATCCCTTTACTACTGTATGTATGAAAGTAGGTACTAAACCCCAGTCTTACCAGAAACACTTATATGGCAGAAGAACAAGGCATAAACACGACTACACTCAGGGTAACTACAAACTAGCGGACGCAGCATGGCATTTTACCAACATTGTGGACAAGCAGTGGTTGTTTTTGTCGACGAATATTTCTTAGTCAGATGTTCATAACTTGGGAGAGTCTCTATTACTTTAACTTCGCAGTAAACCCATCAAGGCTCTGTGTTTAAGCAATAAAATACCGGCATTAGGTTTATTGTTAAGAAATGCCAGGTAGATACTGTTCTATTTACCTAGTATTGAGAAAAATGTTGGTTTTTCTAAGCATTACGCAAGTTCCAAAGTGATCTATGCTATGAGGTGAGTAGTTTTTATGGTTAATTTTACTTTGTCAATTAACTTATAGCTCTATTAATTCAGGGAGAAAGTATGTGAATACCCTATGTACACATCTGTCTTGACTTACGTTACATGCCCTAATTTCAGGGAGGAAGGCAATGTGTACCGCCCCCGTCAGGATCAGGGGAACAGCATGTCATACATGGACCGTGTCAATGATCGCAAGCTCGTAGAGGAGGCGGAGGATGTTGATCTCACCGCTGGCATTCATGGCAACTGGACGATAGAGAATGCCAAGTCTCGCCTCAATATTTTTTTTCAGAAAAACAGGATGAAGTCTCCCGACTTCAAATACTCTGCTGTTGGACCTGATCATTGCAGGTAGGAAGTTTTGTTTCATTTTCTGTAGGTAACTACCAGTAGTTTATCAATCATTAGTCCTTGCACTATCTGAAACTTGCTCGTTTACTGTTTAATTATTTAATATAGCTGCTGGACAGATATTACCCTCAAACAGGCTCATATGACAACTACATTTGGCAGTGTAGAAAATCTCTCCAAAGGGGTGTTATATTCTTCCAATCTCAAGCTTATTTTTATTGAAGTACATATAGCCTACCTATTATACAAATTTTCTGTAGAGAGCACTTTTTCATTACAATGTAGGTATCCATTATTGTAACACTGTGTGTGTAGTGTGACGATACGGGTGTGAGGAATGTTTTACAACTATCTCATGCTCATTAGCATTGATGTATCGCAGAACCTCAAAGTACCTACGTGCGTAACTGATACCACGTTCGAGCTACTTATGACCCACTCTGCTGCCTACACTCGTTGTTAAGGTAGCTAATGTCAGTGGTATAAACTTCAATTAGTATTTCGAGGTAAAAGTAAAAGCAGCGGCTTCTAGAGCTAATTAGCTACCTGTAACCCAAGGAACAGTCCGATGCTTAAGTCTACTCTGATATGTATATTACGGTAGCTCTGCAGTAGTTTTCATCTGTGTCCTGTACAATAACCAGTCACTTGCTTCCCCCTTGTTTTGGGGAACGGTGCCTGGGATTGGATATTTGCAATTATTAAGGGTGGTGCATAAACAAGAAATGCCATAGAAAACTTAATGAAGCTCATATTGTTATGCTTGAATCCATCCTACTTACAAATGTTAGCTGTTTCGATTTTTTTTTTCAACCATGATACAACAGCTTGAGATTGTTGGTTAAATAGCTACGATATAGAGTTGATTTTTTTATTGATTTGCAGTGGCTCGCTAACGTCAGAGTATCTCTATCGTTTGCACCACAACTCGCATTGTTGCGTTACTCCAGTTCATGAGGACCATTTCGAGTTGGTCATACTCATAAAAATGAAAGATTTAGGTACTCAGTTTTTTTTTTACTCAAGTCATAATTGCAAAGTCTTACTCTAGTGTAAGTATAAGAGTAGATGTAGTAGCTCTCCCTTGGTATTGTCTTGTATTTGTGTAGTATGTTGTACTATATAAAGATAATTCATGCCTGTTACGAGAACTGTATTAAACTCCTGTGTTTAACTCTTGTTTCCCGTGCAGGTACAAGAGTCCTTCAATCTTGGCTTATTTATTATTATTATTATTTTTTTTTTGCTACAGCTGCACCAGCAGAGCTCTTATCCAATATATAGGCAGCTGCATCAGCCTCCAGTCCTCACTTATTGATCAGCTCGCGATGTGTGAACACCTCCTCTCCAGAACTCTGAAATGTTCGAGATACCACTTTCAAAACTTGTACTCTTCACTTGTAGTCTGCTTTTGGGACGTAAACTCTAAGCTATAGTGGCTTTTGAACTTAGGAAATTTTCTGGGTTCCTCCTTTGGATTTTAGAAAAATTTTTGACTTTGGTCCTTATTGACTTAGCCTCAAACCCTATATGGGAGTTAAGACTTGGGATGTTTTCTAGGTCCCTTAGGGACTTGGAAAATTTTGAGATCTGCCCATTGAAACTTAGCTTCAGATACTGAAATGGTGTTTCAACTTGGAAATTTTCTAGGTCCCATTGTGGGGACTTCGAAAAATTTCGAGAAGTTCCTTTGATACCTAGCCTCATTACAGTGAAGTGATTTACATTGAGATACTTCTAGGTCCTCCTTAGGGACTTACAAGATATTGAAACAGTCCAGTGAACCTTAACCTCTAATATTGTGAAGTGACTTCAACTTCTGAAAATTGGAATTCAGAATTGTGGATACTTTGAAACTTGTTAACCCGTAGACCAGTGGTGAGTCACTTATACTTGTTTTCAGTGGTGCAAAATTTTGAGACTGCTATGGAATGTCAAGCTCCCTTCGAATCTGTGAATTCATACTACAGTACTTGGTCTTAATCGCTACTCAAGTTCTAATCGAGTTCTGGAAAATAATGATCCATTGAGCTACCTTAGTGACAGTATGCCTTTGCTGTCTAATGGAGGAAACCTGATTATGGGCAGACGCTAAGACCTAGGAAAGTGTCTCCATACGATAAAGAAGAGATCTATTTCCTATCTTTACTTCTAAGAAGGTGATAAACCCCGTAGGGGCGTCAATCCCCTTCCAAGAAACTGACAATGACGCGATCCCTAATGGCTCGCAGACTAGCTGACGAAAAGGCCCAGCGACCCAAGGTCCGATAGCCAAGTCTTTGAATCATCCCGTAATTTTCAAGAGGTAAATTATAATTACACCAAAGATAAAACCCACGTTCGAAGTTACTGGTTGGCGATTGAATAAATCTGAAAGTTATGCCCTCGTTTCCACATGAGAGCACAAGGGGAGAGACTGCAGAGCTGCGAAATCAAGATTGCTAGAGCTACTACAAGGCCTGACTCAGACTGGAACTACGCCCCAGTAATCAGACTAAGGGCTGTCCTATACCGGTATAAGGCAAAACTTCTGTTTGGGATTTGTCCAACCTCTTAGCTAGGCTAAAACGGGACTAGCGATCTACGGTCTTATGGCAGACAGGATTTCCAGACTCTAAAGCCAATACGTAGACATAAAAATGGTCAGGACTGTAGTCCTACATCAGGTTCTACTTCTACCAGTACGATATACTGAATCAAACTTTGAAAATTTACTGAGTCATATTCCCTGTAATTCAACAGAGAGAAGATACTAGCCGTAAAAAACTTTGATTGCACGGGGCTGGAGAGCGGCGATACTTAGATCAGACACATAGCCGGCATTCACCGTAACCTACTTCAGGTTCTGGCGACGTAAAGTAAAAACAATATTTTGTTGTGCATTGGACGAATAAATTCATTCTTTACGACAAACAGACAACAGAACCGACCCAGTCTGAGAAACAACCACGGGGTACCGCTAGTGCTCAATTACAGCGCTTTATGGGAGAGACAACAGACACTGTAAATTCCAGGTCAGGGCCTTTAAGCCTCAAGA
This sequence comes from Parhyale hawaiensis, assembly GCA_001587735.2. NCBI lineage: Eukaryota > Metazoa > Arthropoda > Malacostraca > Amphipoda > Hyalidae > Parhyale > Parhyale hawaiensis. The sequence goes on from LQNS02278161.1 coordinate 3,245,446, forward strand.
AATATATAGCTACCAGCGGTTTGGGAGGAGAACAGCTAGAATAAGTCAAATACTACGCTCTTCAGAGAGCGGTAACTCCTACTCCGACAGACTGATGTATCTCAGTGTCGGACCGAAGAGAATCTTGCGTCTACCTCAGAAATTCGCCAGCTATGGAAGGAACACCACCATAGGCGCCCATAAGAGTCATCTTCGATGAACATAGAAAAAAAAACAGGAGTGGGTACCTATCTCCGAACCAGAGTTGGCCGGTTATAAAAAATTATGAACAATACGAGGGGCCGGACAGCAGGGCCAGGAATTGTCAGGAGCCAACGATCCCAAGACGGGTAATACCCAGCAAAAAACGCTTTTCGAAGGGAACGGCACCACGGACGTAGGGCCGAGGTCCCATCCTAATCACAATTAAGCACGAGATTTCGGAGCATACTAAGTAGCGACCTTCCTCTGGCAAAATACAAAAACGGTGTTTGGACAACCAGAGGCATATCTGATTAGAAGATTCACGGTATGCTTAGCACCTATCCTTTACAGAAGTGACGAAAACGGATATCTGGAAGCTAACTCCACTTGAACCGGGAGAAACTAAAAGTGAGGAAATTCCTCAACACACAAGAGCACATGACTAACAAACAACGGCTTAATCCCTCGGAAAGTTCCTCCATTACCCAGACCAGAGATACGCCAGCTCGTACAGACCTATAAAAGAGACATAGAAGATCGGACAGGGCCTCAGGTTCGTGTTCGATCTATCAGAAGGAAAATATTTTCATGTCTATAGCCAACATAAGGATACAAACATCGAAAGAATAATACATACTGAGCAGCACCCTCCAGTACAGGAGCCGGAGAACCCCTCCCTGCTAAAGCTGTGGGTATGTCGTGCAAACGACAGAGGTACTCTGGCGTTAGCGAGCTACTGCAAATGGAATGTTCCAATGAACACTTTTGCAGTTGTGAGCGGTAGCCACAGTACCTCTGGAGTCTAAATTAATCCTAAACCTCAATCGTTTTCCTGACTCGTGTATCAAAATAAGTCGCTTGTTTATAAGTGAGGACTGGAGGCTGATGCAGCTCCTATATACTGGATGAAAGCTCTGCTGGTGCTGCTGCAGCAAAAAGAAAAATAATCCAAAATTGAAGGACTCTTGTACCTGCACAGGAAACGAGAGTAAGACACAGGATTTTATTACAGTGCTTATAGCAGGCATGACTTGTCTCTAGATTATATAGTAAAACATACTACACAAATACAAGGCAATACCAAGGAAGAACTACTATGTCTGCTCTTACTTATACAAGAATAAAACTTTGCAATTATGTCTAAGTAAAGAAAAACTGAGTAGCCTACCTAAATCTGTCATTTTATGAGTATGACCAACTCGAAATGGTCCCCCTTAACTGGAGTAATGCAACAATGCGAGTTGCGGTGCAAACGACAGAGGTACTCGGGCGTAAGTGAGCCACTGCAAAAGTGTTCATTGAACATTCTGACTATTCTCTAGAATCGTGCGTGCCTAAGTTATGCACCACCCTGTCGACATGTTGATATAAGTGATGCTTATTGTAACTGTGAGAGAACACGGCTAATATTTTTTTCCATATTTCGTATTGCGTGGCACGAATGAGTGTAACCAAAACTATGGTTGCACCATCTTGTGGTCCCACTCGGATAAGCAGGCAACAGTCCCACCTATCAATTGCTTCGCTTGGTACGACACAGTACATAATATTGTGTGCTCTGTGAAATTGTGAACTACGTGTGAGCCAAAGCACCCGGTTTGTCAATTTTTGTTTAGACACTCGAGATTTTTTTACTACATCCTAATGTTTTTATATGGCGTCTATCAATATTTGCAGTAAATGTTGCTCATGCATATAATAAACGTCAGTTTATGCTGAAAGTAATTTTTTTGCATCAGGGAAATCTGATGATAAATTTTATTAGAGTTATAGCTATTCTGTTAAGTGCAAATCGGCACTATCGACAACCATAATATTACTGGTGCTCAATCATCTATGCTGAAGAGGAATGTCCTGTTATAGCTAGTAGATTCAGTGGAATTTATCTGTAACTTGTTGATTGGCTCAATTTAAGCATCTGCTGTGCATAGTTCAGCTTTAGCACACACGTCGAGTCATATCAAGCGCTTGTTGAATGTTCTGAAGAAGAACTTCCTCCAAGCATCATTTGTATCGCCCAAGCTTGTAGTTGTCCTGGGACTGGTGTCTGCTCCTGCTGCTGGCGTATGTCAACATTACAATAGCATGGAAACCCTCGTTTATAAAAATTTAGGGGGGCATGGGGGTTGGCCTTGAGATTGTATAATTTTTTTGGGCCTATCTTATGTTGCACTCCCGAGGGGCTCCTTAGGTTTCCTTAAGAAATTACATTTTTCGTCATACTTTGCTTGTTTTGTCCACTTTACTCTTCATCCTGCCTTATACATGTAGGTATTTTATTCTTCCTCACTTTAATACTTTGCTACCTCTATGCGTGGTTATACCGAGATTCCTATCTGACATGATATACAACATATATATTTGATTGTTTTAAGAGATGCAGATGCTATAAAAAAATGATTGGATGTGTCTCCGTTCCACTCAGTATCCACTATTGGTAAAAGAGAGGAATTTTCAAAGCTGAGTGATGAGAAAAGAACAGAGAAATGTGGAACGCCTGCCCAAGGGAAGAATTAAATGCGAAGGAATACTGCTTGGCATTTGTGGCTTTATTTGCGTCACCAGCGTCATGAATAGGTGAGGGGACGCGAAATTTTATTAGCTAGTGTATATCCTGGGAATGACATAGACCTGCCAGAAGGTTTCCATGCTATTGTCCTGTTGCTGCCTGTATCTTATGTGTTGTTGAGCCGTGTTCTCTCCACAGTTTTACAGCATCTAGCTGCCGCATATCTGTGCTGGATGTGCCATCCATGTATCCATTGTACTGGTGCCACTGCTGCAGTCCAGGTGAGGATTGTTTACTTATAGTTGCAGTTTTTCCTCACGCCATTGATACGTTCCGGTATCTGGACTGTTTGAGGTATTGCTTCAGTGAGTGCAGCTCGTTGCTGCAGTGGTTGTAGGCTTGTAGCTATGCAGATGTTGAATTGTTGCTGTTGACACCGAGGAAGTGGAATAAATCTAAGCATTTGTGTATCTAATGGCTCCATTTTCAGTGTGTATACACGTTTGCTTACTTGGGATGTGTTAGGTTGTCCAGAGTGTCCCTATAAATCTGAAGGTTGAAAATTTCAATGCAATTATTCATAACTATAATTTTGGGACCTCTCAAGTTTTGTGTAGTAGGTTGTCATGCTGCGTACAGTACCATCCTGTTCGTCATTGATTGCAGCTATGCATACCTATTGGACCGAGCATACACAGATCTGCAGTTGAGATGTGCGGTCCAAATGGGCTTACCATATAGGCGTCTGCCCAAACCAGCTCGCTGCTGTTGTGTGCAGCTGTAACTCGAACCCAACAGTCACACGTTCCCATGCGCGTTGATCAGGTGTGGGAACACCTTCACGCATGGGTTCCACATATGCATCTTAACGACATACTATATCAGGGTGTCTACTAGGTCATAAAAGTCATAAAAAGTAATAAAAACTGCTTGGTCATAAAAAAAGTCATAAAAAGTAATAAAATTCACTCACAGGTTATAATTTTTTTTGCCAATCATCTGATGATTGGAATTGATGGATATTTTATCATCGTAACCCACCGCATCCAGTAGGAGAAATGATCCTACTTGATACTTCAATGTACCGTATGCTCTAATTGCTACCTTTCTGAAATCATTAAACATATTACTAAATGTTATTAATTCCATTTTTGCAGTGGTTCGCTAACGCCAGAGTATCTCTGTCGTTTGCACCAACATCGCGCGCTTCAGCGTTGCTCCAGACAGGAGGATCATTTCGAGTTGATCATACTCATCACAATGACAGGTTTAGGTACTC
>LQNS02278161.1:3294692-3305187 GCA_001587735.2 Parhyale hawaiensis
TAAGGTCTCTGACACCTAGACACCGGTTGGTTGACCCCAGACAGGCTAAAGTGGGTGAGAGCCACCCGCCCACGGGGGCAAGAGGCTAGTGGAAGTTGAACTTCCAGTAGGCTCTAAACATATATATTTGCGGTAGAGGTAAAATCCTAGAATGACAAATTAATGGCTAGCTTACTGTACAATTGACATTTCTATTTAATTATGGCTCTTAAGAGGCTTCTTTTAATCTCTACTAAAAATGTATATATACTGCGTTACTATATCCAACTTCTGTCTCTGCTGTTCAGATCTGAAGTGCTTGGACCGCAACGATGAGCTGACCTCCCTGGGCCGCATCCTGGCCCGACTGCCTCTGGAGCCGCTGCTGGGCCGCATGATTGTGCTCGGCTGCATCTTTGGTGTCGGTGACGCCATGTGTACGCTCGCTGCCCACACCGCCACCTCGCCTGAGATCTTCATCATTCGTGAGTATTTGCTACTCATTTTCTAGTCCTTAGGTCTGGTTTCCCAATGTATCATTGATTACTTGTGGCATTGTGTAGCCCCCGAGCTCCTTTTTTTCGCACAGCCCTGAGTTGATTTTATTGTGTTGCTAGAAACTAATGTCACTTCCTTACGGTAAATATTGTGAGCCGTGGGAAAATGTTTTTTTGTAACCCTTGATAGGTACCTGTCGATATGGGTATTCGTGACTTTGTATTCCTCATATACTTTCTCTTGATTTGTAGCATTGAGATTGTGTATCTATAGAAGACAACCCGTGACATGTTTGAGACCTGCAGCACGATAAAGCTTTAGCCAATGAAGCACTAGCAGCCCCATCACTATTACATCACATTCACCTGAGTATGTTGCCTTTGAGGTATCTCCGTCCGGTATTGTAGGACTCACGTAACTGCTTCCTCCCTAACAGCGCCCGAGTTCAAGCGTCTGTCGCCGTTCCAACGCGCCTTCAGTGGGGGGCGCTGCAGTGACCACATCGCCATGCTCAACGCCTTCGCTCAGTGGGACAAGACACGCTTCCGGGGCGAAGACGCAGAGAGGAACTTCTGCGACTACAAGCAGCTGTCCATGCCCACCCTCAGGGTCACGTCCGAGGCCAAGGTAATGACCACAGGAACCCTCAAAACTCCTTTCGTTATGATATACTGGCAGAAATCGTTTAGAGTGTCGAGCTGTCAGTGTATTATTGTTAACCCAAAACGCCGTACCAAAATATGGTGTTTCTTGACAGCATTATTTGAAATTTAGAAATATAAAACACAAAACTTCACGTTGTGCAGCACAGTAACTAATAGATTGCTCAAAACGAACTGTAATGAACGATTGTTCCTGAATAAATAAATTGGTTTCCAATGGCGTTGAAGTAATTTGACTCTACATTGTATAATAATTTTGCCATTTTTCGTGTGGCGTTAATATTCCCATCAGTTTTTTCTCCATGTTAATATTGTTGTGCATCATTACACCCCATTAAAAATATAATTCATTACCTTAGGTGTCAAGTCAACCTTACATAATACAACCAACGTAACTTTGGTCAGTTGCGGAGTTCTAATGAGCTCCATCTTTTCTGTTCATCAGAATCAGCTGCGCGACTTGATGATGCAGTGCGGCTTCCCAGAAGACACTCTGCTGCCTCAGGTCTTCAACTTCCGCGGTGAGGACCCTCAGCTGGACCTCATCACCGCCCTGCTCACCGTAGGGCACTACCCCAATGTGTGCTACCACCAGGAGAAGAGGAAGGTGCTCACTCAGGAGTCCAAGGCTGCCCTCATCCACAAGTCTTCGGTGAACTGCAGCAACAGAGAAATTAACATTCCCATCCCATTCCTTATCTACGGAGAGAAAATTCGCACTCGCGCCGTGTCGTGCAAGCAGACCACCATGGTCTCCCCGCTGCACCTCATGTTGTTTGGGTCCCGTAAGGTTGACCTGGTTGGGGAGAACTTGGTTCGTCTTGATGGATGGTTGAACCTCGCCATAGACGGCGCAGCAGCTGCCAGTATTGTATCGCTGCGACCAGCAATAGATGCGCTCCTTGTGACGGCAGCCGAGGACCCCAGCTCGCTGCACCAACCTCCTTCCCAGGCGCAGTCTGCTACCCTCGACTGCGTGCGCCAGCTGTCGCTAATGACCGCCGGCAGGGAGGGCATGCCGCCCCTAATACAAGAGGGCGGTGATTTCTCCCAGCGACCTCCCCGACAGTTCAATGGAGACGGCGGACCTCCTGCTAAACGGTTCCGGTCCGATGGAGATGGAGGAGGCTACACGGGAGCCAGCCGAGCGTACCAAGGAGGAGGTGGTAGCTATGGAGGAGGCTACTTCAACAGAGGTGGTCGCGGCAGGGGAGGTGGTGGATACGGCGGAGGCGGCGGTGGATTCGGCGGAGGCGGCGGTGGATTTGGCAGAGGTGGCGGTGGATTTGGCAGAGGTGGCGGTGGATACGGCAGAGGCGGATTTAGAGGAGGACGCGGCGGATTCAGGGGAAGTTATGGCTCACGAGGAGGCTTTTGAGTCATCAAACTGAGCCGTAAAATTCTCCCCCATGCAACATATTATCCTGGAAAAACTACGCGATTTCTTACAAGTTCTGCTTGCCGCAGCACGTAAACATAAACCGATGCATTACTGATACTAGAGACTTGAAAATATGTATAGATAGATTTTGGGAGACTGTTAAAGTGGACAGCTACTTACGGCCAACCCTGACATCTGTACTACTGGATGTACTTTATGCTTGCAGTTATTTTGTGTGTTCCGTTTGAGATCATTTGCTTTCTTCAAATGCAATGCAAAAGTGTGGATGGATTAAATTTGTGGCAGATATCAAATTCAAGTTCTCGGCATTTTGTTTTCCGTGCAGTGAACTGCAGTCTTTATTTGAACAGAAGAATTCTTATTTCGCGCTTGTGTAGCATTATAGCATTACACTCGCGACTTTCACATTTAACGAATTTGTTGCAGAAGGATATTAATTTTTGACAATATTTGTTACTCGCGTGTTGAAGTTCATCCGCTGTGCAGAGCACTTTGTATCGAGAAGGCCCCTCCAGCATTTTGTAAAGAAGCTCCCAGATTATAAACTTGTATACACTTAGTATTACCTCACAGAGCCTGCTGCTAATTTGAAATTGATGTAGGTACACAAACTGCAAATGTTGCGCTGAGTTCAAACAAAACTTTGTTTTTTTTTTTGACGCCCTGGAACGATAATGCAAGCTAAATTATACATTATTTAAATCCCGCAGTTAATGGAAATTTTCCATTGTCTTTGCGCCGCTGTTTCAACTAGAACGCGTGTTTATAATATTTCTTTGTAGTATATTAACTGTTGACGTATTCAAGAATCTCTTTACATCTTATCAGTTTGTCATATTTTCTGACCTCCCTTGGCTACAGAAAGCCGCAAAAAGATTTGTACTTCTGTCAGAAACGCTGGCATGTACGTCCCTACTGAGAATCCTGCAGACTATATTGTTACTACACCCTGCAAGATTCGCTCATCCTTTGTCAATGTGGAGTCGCGCCTTGACAGGGACCTTGTAATGTACTGTAGCACAAGCTAAACGTTCAGCCCTTTTCTTCGTGATCACTTGACTCCGTTCTGTTTTTTTAGCCTGCTCTTTCCATGTCCATTGATCCTGCGTGGGAACACCCTCGTGCATGGATTCCACTATTCCATTGCTTTCTTATTTATTAGTTGGAGTTACCTTCTGTCTCGGACGCAGGTTTTATTAATAATTTTTTTATCCTATGCAGTAGGTATTTTTGATTTTTTACATTCTGATGTATTATGAACTACGTGTATCACTCTCTCATATGTATACAGAATTAACTGATGACTCGCTTTTAATTTATTCCTCGAGGCTCTTCGACTTGGAAAATGCGGGCATAGGACAACTGTGTGGGATGCTGTGGGGCTGACGATGGTGGATGTACGGACGTTCTAATCAAACTACGCTCCTCATACCCCAGGCGTGCCGTGGTGCGGGAAGCACTGTCGTCGTTCGCGACTATTCTGCGTGCGTTCAAGTTCGTGTGTTGTGCGCCATTGACACAACTTGCTGTATCGCAGATTAGGTTGGGTAGTACTTATGGTAGTGGTAACGCGGATATAAAGCTTACTTGAACGCACGCACAGCGATGCACGTGCACGAAATAGTCGCGCTCGACGAAAGTGCATCCGGAAATCAGGTTGAGCGGCGATCATTCTATTTTCTGATATATACCTTCATGTAAACGTGGCGGTACTATTTTACTGTCACAATTCTTTGTCCTGTTGTATCCTTTCAAAGAGAAAATCCTTTGTTGAGAGGTAGCGTAGCCTGGTATTAATTAGTGGGGCTGCAGTTGCAAGTGAAGAGTAATTCTGGCCCCCTCATTTCAAGGGACTAAAATGCCTCATTCTTTCTTACAACAGACACTTGAGGTCTTTACAACCCTTGCTGTACCTCGTCCTCGCTTCGTAAACTCTTATTTGCACTCTCCTCTGCCACCAACTTTTGAGGCCTCTGGTTATTTCTGCACGGATTTCTCTCCAATACCAGTTTCGGATCTAGACAATAATCAAGCTCTTCAGATCTTTCAAGATAAAATGGAATTCAATTATGTCCATTGTATTTGGGCATTTACGGATGGTTCACAAGTGAGTATGCCCTCCATGTCTGCTGCGGCTGCTGTGGAGATTAAAAGCAAGGGAGTTTCTCTTGCCTGGAAGCTCCAGTCTCATAATACATCCTTGGGTTCTGAGTTATTCGCTATTAATGAATGTCTTGTGTGGGCGAGAACAAATTTGCTGCATGGAGAAAATCTAATTGTTCTCACAAACTTCTTAAAGGCTCTTTTTATGTTACAATCTAGGAAACCAAGAAAATATACAACATTGGTGTTTGCAATTCAGGAGCTGATAGTGGCCCTTAATGCTTCTCATTCAGTTGAAGTTCAATTTGTTCCTGGTCATAAATAAGTAAATAAATAAATAATAACATGTATTTCTCCACAGGCGGGAGGTATTCTTGGATAATTATATTAAAGAAAGGTATTGCTGGTAACGAGGCAGCAGATTCAGCTGCAAAAAGAGCACATTTATTGAATTACCAGACAATTTCACCCCTACTTATTGATGATACCTGTAACTTGTTGGAAAGAAAAATACGAAGTCTGTGGNAGTACACCAAACAGGAAAGGGTACATTTCTTGCTTCTATTAAGGAGCGATTAGGATACTGGCCATGGGCCTCTCACTCAGTGCGCAACATAGAATGTGCAATAGCCAGGCTTCGAATGGGCCATTGATCATTTTCTCCTGCAGTGCCCTCTGCTTCGGCGCTCTCGCAGGGTCCTCACAAATTCCCTGTCTTCATTGGGTTTTACAGTAACCTTGCAGAATCTTTTTGGTGGAGGTACTTTTTCTGCCTCAGTGCAATTTGCCATTGTCAGGGCTCTCGCAAAATTTCTACAAGATACCGGCAGATTGAAAGATATATAATAATTATCTATTAGCTATGTTTTTACTCAAATTGGCTAGCTAACCAATAGTTACCTATAGCTACCTATAGGTAACTATTGGTACCTATAGCTACGTGGTTTGGGGTGTGTTTTTCTTTCTGTTCCAGGTTATTTTTCAAATTTCCATTGAGATCAGTGCATAGATTACATTGAGTCCCATTAAAGAAAAAATTTAAGACTGGGGGCTACATGGACTAGCTCTCGAATGCCTCCTAGAAACTTGATAAAACAACAACAACATACTTCAACTCGTCGAGGCGACGTCGTTCGGCTGCATGTGGTCACGACTAAGTTGTATTTTAGCCCCATTGAGTCCTCCCATTACACTATTTGCATCCTGGGCTCATCCAAGAAGCAATCTAAGTTACGCACTTTGCTTCCTGAGCTCACTATCCTATGTTATCGCGAGCAGCACTCTGGATGGAGGGGGACGAAGGGACCCTGTAGACTACCTTAACCATTAGCTAGGCTTTCGACACGTCTGCCCTTTTTTCGTGTCGACTTTGCTTCCCTCTCCATTTCATACTCATACTGATGGTACATACCTCTCTGTTCTTCACCTTCTTTTCTGGCTTGCTGTTCTCATGCTCATTCATTCTATGTGGGAGAGCAATACCTGCAGAGAAAGTGGTACTTGAGTATGTTCCAAGTCAAAATGGGGTAAGTGGCAATGCAGCTGCAGATCAAATTGCGCAGGCTGCCCATTCCTTACCTAACATACGTACTCTTTCTATTGTCTTTCGTGATCTCAGAAATTGTCTGAACAAATTTTATCAAAAGGTTTGGCACATAGCATGGGCTTCTGAACCTAACATCAGAACAAAGTTCAAGCCAATGCCAGGCCCCACAATGAGTTTCCAAGACCACATCAAGCCATTCATACACGTCTGTGCCTCGGTGTTTGCCTACATACGCTCATTTCATAACTCGCACTCTTAAATACAACATAAGTTAAATTTTCATGAACATTGCTCACGTGCTCTTGCACTGTCGAGCATTTCCTTTCCAACATCTAACCCTGAAAAGTACCTGCAGTAGATTAGATATGTCATTTAACATGCCTGCCGTATTATTCTCAAGCTTTCAGCTTCAAGAATTATCAAGTTTCTCGCAGATGTGGATCTTCTGCGAAGTATCTAATCAAGACCATCACTAGCGGAGTGGATGCGCCAATCCTTTGTGGGTGACATGCCGCATCCTTACTACTATATAAGAAGTAGAGCATCGAATGGGATCTGTTCAAACCACAGTAAAAATTATCGCCGTTTAAGTTTGCTGTTGTACGACTAAAAATATATATATATATATATATATATATATATCATCTACAAACAAACGTCTTTACTGTAGACCTCAATTTCTGTATATCAAATAGTGAAACATGCGAATATCCAGCATTCTCTAGGGTAACATTTATTCTTCAAGGTAGGAGTCACTTCTCAAGAAAATACGACAGGAATTGGTTACTGCCGGCCCGTCACTGTAAAGCTCTTATTATTGTAAGTTAACGCCTAATTATCTAATCTTTATACTTATATGTCTCTTAAGTTATTGTTTATTGCTTGTATATCACCGCACACACAAGCGATTGTGTGTGCAATGAAGTGAAAAGAGCTCTTAGATTTCAGATTACTAAAGCTTCAATTTAGCCTAGCCAATTTTCATTTGTTATAATTACTGTAACTGGATAATGCTAGGTAGGCCTAGTGCTTTTATTTCTGATAAATATTCGTCTGTCTTTATTCTGATTCACACAAATCATTCAAGCTGAAGAAAATTGAACATTGAGGATAAATAGGCCCAGCAGGGCTAGGTGAGCAATAGGGGTTTTACCAGTCCTTGTAAAACGGTGCATAGAATAACTGAATTGGCGCATAGTCACCGAAATGGCGGTGTAATATCTGGAGTGGCGCCTAAAACAACCAAAATGACACCCGTATAAAAAAAATTTTGTGTTATAGGCCTACAATAGAATCACTTTATCAAAACTAGCGTTAAGTGTAGACAACTTGCGTAAGGGAGGTGGACATTCATGTGTCATGGTAGCATGGAACAGCGGGAGGTATCTGCGGCGATACAATGTCAATGAGATGGAAATCTATGATATTTTATGGTATGAATTAGGCCTAGAAGCATAGATGATAAAAGAGGGAACTATTTCTTTGGGAATAGATATTAAACGAGGTAAAAGAAAAAATTGTTGATATTGCTTGAAATATCTAATAGATGATGAATAGGTAGGCCTAATCTAAGTTAAAATTGATTCTAAATGTGTTACAACCTGTAGTAATATAAACAAAATTGTGTTAACTTAAGGGTGTCATTCCGATGGTCTTAGGCACCATTCTGGTTATTACACCGCCATTCCGGTTATTCTATGTACCCCCTGTAAAATCCTGGTAATGAGGATTTTAATCATGTAGTCCTAAATACAGTAAAACCCCTCTAATCCGCACCTCAATAATCCGAAACCCTCCCTAATCTGAACATCTCATTATTGTTCGAAATGCAATCTGAACAAGTGAGCATTTTTCGGAAAAATGGGGGTAAAGTACGGATTTCCAGCAAATACCTCTGTAATCCGTGCAAGGCGCTTCTCATTTTTTGAATAAAAGAGGTGATCAGCAAAAAATCTGTGCGAGGTGCTGCGCAGATGGTACAAACAATCTCTCTGTAATCTGTATTAGTGCGGAATAAAGAGGTTTTTTTGGATTTGTAAGTACCCCGGTAATCCGAAATCCCTGCTAATCCGTCACCCTCTTTCCCCCGTGCTGTGCGAATTAGAGGGGTTTTACTGTATGGGAAATCAACAAAAAGTAATGTAAAGCAACAGAAAAACTAGAAAACATGAAAGAGAATACTGCATAAACAATGCACACACAAAATATCTAGAATAATACAGGCTAATGTTCTAACTTAGTTAATGGTTAAAGTCATGCAATTGCAACAGACAACTGAATCACCCACCCATCCTATGGTATAGAGAGTAGAGTCTTCAGGGGTTTGTGTAGGTTATCTTAGCAGCCATTAGCTAGGCCTTTGGGACCTGTGTCTTTCGTGCCCACTTTACTTCTTTCCGCTTTCAGACTTCTGGTTGTCTGTTCTTTCCCAACTTCCGCATTTCCGAGGGCGGCAAACTTGTTGGCAAGATCTTGGCAACAACTGCCCCACTATGAAATCTGGCCCAACTTGCTATTCCCATGCGTGTTGATCCTGTGTGGGAACACCTTCATGCATGGGTTTCCTGTTTTTTTACCAACATCATTTGTTCCTTCTTTTTCTTCTCTACAAAGAGCTTAGTATATATTTAGAAAGGCTTAAATCTTCTAATAATACCTAACCGAACAACTGCCCTACTATAAAAAACCTGACCTATAGCTATGTTATTTTAACAGGTATTTACCACTTTGTGAATAGTAACTCATAAAAGTGTTATGAATACAAGTTTATTATAATTCCAATGATAAAATTTCTATGATTAGGATTTGTTATTTTCCCACAAATTCCCACAGATGTTTGACATCCCACAAGACCTCATTTCCTTCACAGATCCATATGAGGTTCACACAAAGTGGGAATACTGGTGGCAGGCCAGTGGTCAGCTACAACCAGAAAGCACAATGGAGCTTATGGCTAATATTCATCTTATCCCTTACTTGAACTTCAGAATTATATTAACCCTTTAGTGCTTCATCAATAGAACCAGGGTTACGGAGTCGGAGAGTTCAAGGTCCGACTCAGACTCCTTGCCCTATAGAATTTCCGACTCCTGGTCCTCAAGATTTTCAGACTCCTAGGTCCAACAAGTAGATATTTGATGTAAACATAAAACATGTCCAAATAATTTTTCCTAGTATAAACATATACTGTGGAATCCCGTTTTCCTGGACATCTCTTTTTCCCTGAATCTTGACTTATCTGGACTGTTGAGCAAATTGAAACCTAGCCATTGAGCAAATTGAAACCTAGCCAGAATACCAGAAAACTTTGGTATTTCCGGAAAAACTTTGAAATTTGCTTAACAGTCCAGAAAAGTCAAGGTTCAGGGAAAAAGAGGCATCTGGGAAAACGGGGTTCCACCGTATCAAGTTGAAGATGCTAGGTGTATTGTACATAGACAATGATATTTTGCATCATTTGGGATATTAAAGTCAGGACATTGAACAAATTTTGGTAAAACTTTTGCACCCGGTACATTATGTGAGTGGGGTAAAATACTCAATTTTCCACTGATTGTTCTGAAATTTACATAGTGTATGTATTTTTCCTAAAATTTTTTTATTTAGGCCTTAGTTTTTGTGATAATGGTAAGTATATACAGTATAAAGATATACCTATGCATATTTTCTAAATTTCAAAGGAATAGAACTAGGGATGTGCCGAATAGTGAATTTTGCCGAAACCGAATATTCGGCCGAATAGTGATTGCCGAAACCGAATATTCGGCCAAATAATAAGTTTCGGCAAGAGTCAAAAACAAAAAAAAACTTTAAAGTGACTGGAGTAATGGGGTACCATGTATTTGAGGGTGCTTGTTTTTTAGATTTGTTGTTTTCAAGTGGGACGGGAGCATTTCTGGACCATTTCATTTAAAATACATCGCATGTAAAATAGTTTCGAAACAAACTAAGGTTAGGACTGGCTCAAGCATATCAAAGTTCTCATTTTAACCTGAAATCAGAAACTTTTTAGAGCTTGTTTCTGCTTCCCACGAATACGTTTGTTACGAGATTTTTCAACACCAACTATGCACATTCTCTGAGATCTGAAAATGCGCATTGGCTTCGGCAATAAGAATTAAACGGCACCTGATCTTTTTGGGGCAATGGACCGCAGAATCATAGGTACGGTAGTCTTGCCTACACAATACAGGCGCTGCCAGTATTGTTATCTTCACCTTACGGTCAAGAAGGCGAGTATATTATTCCCATAGCTATTACATATAGTAGGACACAGTGCCTGGTGAGATGGCCATCGCCGATTAT
>LQNS02278161.1:3397533-3409925 GCA_001587735.2 Parhyale hawaiensis
CAAGAAAGCTTCTTTCTGCTGCTAAGCTAGTATTAGTGCTATCGCCACTTGCGCGATTTTGCGAGTGGTCGCACCCGCGTGATCGCACTATTTTCCTCAATAACTTTTTCAGTAATTGCGGAAGCCACAAAATCTTTATGGGGGCAGTTACTTCATGTTAGTGCCGTCCTGCACAAGAAAGTTTGTTTCTGCTGCTACGCTAGTATTAGTGCTATCGCCACTTGAGCGATTTTGCGAGTGGTTGCACCCGCGGATAACACAATTTTCCTTAATAATTTTTTCTGTAATTGCGTAGGCACAAAATCTTTATGGAGGCAGTTACCTCATTCATCTTAGTGCCGTCCTGTATGAGAATCTTGTCTCTGCTGTTACGATGGTTAGCGTCATTGCAACTTGCGGAATTTATCATATTCACATTAAAAATCAGAAATTAAACCCATAAATTTGAATTTAAATCACTAAAATAGCACTTCTTAAACACCACAATGTGCAGACAACAACTGAACGGAAATGACAATGGTTGCCTTCCATTTCCCGGAAGTGACGCTGCACAATAGGGGAATTTCAGTATTTACGCAGCGTCACTTCCGGGAAATCTTTTGGAAGTCCAGACTTTTTCCAGGAAATACCGAAGCTTTCCGGTATTCCGGCTTGGTTTCAGTTTCCCGGAACGTTCCGGGAAAACCCCGGAAAAGTAAAAATAGTCCGGGAAAACGAGAGGTCCGGGAAACCGAGTTCCGGGAAAACGGGGTTCCACTGTATTAGATAGCCTACCTACATGGATTCATAACTTGATCTTCAGATTGTGCTTCATGATTCCATCTGAAAGTTACACACTCGGGACTAAAATGTTTGTGGGAAATGACTGCAGAGCTGATAAATTGAAATATGACTTTGCTCTGTGCTGTGTAGATAAATATGAGTTGGAGACACCATAATCGATCCCTATTCCTAATCACTGCATATTTGATGTAGCTATAATGTGTAAGTCAACAGGATGTCTACATAGGCTAGCTGGCTATACATTGGGATTATGCATTCATTGACATTGTTATGGCAAGTAATACCCTTGGCGAGACCTCATAGATTGAAAAAGCCTCAACTAGCTATTGGTTAGGTATGGTACCTACCATAAAATTGGGTGACTTCAACTCGATGCCTGGGTGACTTTCGCCAAAAACAGGTAATAAGTAACCTCATGCAGTAACACGAAAAAGTCGAAAAGTATCAAAAGTTGAATGGAATCTTCTACAGTGTAATAAAGATTGATATCTCTGTAGTAGGATACTAGTAGCTACTGTAAAATTGGGTAACTCGGACGATGTTAAACGTTTTTTGTTATAACGTCATACTATTAATGATTTTTGCTACAAACCGGGTGGCATTTTGTAAATCTGGATGAGAGCTAAGGAAAAATTCTAGCTATTAACCATAGCTGGCAATGAACGAAAAATGAGCGCCCCACATTACCCCGGCATCCGGAACAACTGTAAAAAATTTGTTAGAAACATGCTTTAAAACTATTTTTAGAAGCTCAGATGTCTGATGATGATCAGAAGTGCTCATCTAGTGTTTTTGACTATATTAATTTGTTGGATGAAGTTTTTGAAGTCGTTTATACCTGTGGAGCAAGATTGAATTATGTTTCTACTATCATGTTTTTTCCCTAGTTTCTAAAAATTTCTCAACTCTATTCTATATAAGAACATGCCTGCAGGTACTCTATGGTGAAAAACTGACAAAAACCCTGTCATTGACGAAGTATGTGCCGCGATGGTGAATCCTCTGTATGACGTATCTTATAAACGTTGCAATACAAAGCATTCCTTGCAATGATGTTAGACTCCAGTTAATATTCTGGAGTATAATATGTTCGCTACACTTCTCAGTGCTTATTACATGTCCTTCCTGACGTAATTCGTCCATAAATCATAACTACAAACTAGTTTATAATGCCGCACTGTCTTAATACTGTGAAATAATATCCAGTGCCGCAATTGACGCTGTTAGCACGTTTTTCCCGTGAATACCTACAAATATTTATCATCGGGAACAACAATGAATGTTTTCATAATTTTCAAGTTAAATCAGACCTTTTTACTGGAAAAAATCATTGATAGACACGTTTAGGGTGTCCGGAATTACCCCGGATTGCGGGAATGGCCGCAATTTTGTTATGAGAAGAGGTACCTAGATAAATTCTGATTGACATTCTATAGCAACACCCTTGGCTACATAGCTACCATCTAAGCAACTTTTTGCTCTCCGCCTTTTAGATTTTTTCCCCGGACCTTAGCAGGGGGACTTTGAAAAAAAAAAAATATATATATATATATATATACAGTTTTTTCTAGATTTTTTTCTACTATTTGCATGAGCTGAATTGAATCCTTGCTATGCTGAACCTATATATAGCAGAAATGTTGAAGGTTTTTGCTCTATTTCTAGATTGGTGAAACTCTTCATAGTTTGATTTCTACAGCCCTTAATATGTGAAGTGGGACAGCTCTCCCGAGTTACCCTGGCATACGGTAAATGACTTGGCCCACACTCAAACTCAACTAGCATAAACACAGAGAGGATTAAGTTTTGTTTGTTGGGATATTTTCGTTTTGTTTGCAAAACATATTCCCGTTCCTTTTTTGTGTTTATACTAGTCGAGTTTGAGTGTGGGCCTAGTCATAAACTACAGAGATACCAACCTTTATTACACTGTAGAGGTTTCCTTACAACTCTTGATACTTTTCCTGTCACCGCAGTAATTTCCTTTTTACCTGTTTTTGTCCGAAGTCACTCTGTTTTACGATATTTAGGACTTGTTTGTTCCTATAGTATAACCATTTGGGGCAAATGGTGATCAGGTCATTTTGGGGGCAAAAAATGATTTTGAGCTCACATATTCATTTTAACTTGGAAAAGCAATACACTTAAAATAGAAGTAATAGCTTTATTAGGCTACAGAATTGACCACATCTCAACTAGTTGGCTATAAATTACAGTGAAAATTTCACAGAAAGTTAAATTTATGATCCTTATATTGTCCGTAAATTTTCAAACTACTAATTGTGCTGGGTCTAGAAAAATTACGATTTTTTCATCAATTTTACTAATTTCGGTGAGCGGTGGTAATAGCTTTTTGACTAAAGACATAATATTCACAGTTTTATATCACCAAAGGAGCAAAAATGAACAACACAAATGAGAAAAATATATTTTAGACAAGAAATCGTTTATCAAAAGTTTACAATGACTGGAAAAAAGTCTTATTTGCCAACATTACCCCCATGACGTTTAATAACTTCAATAATTCTTGAATTCGTGCAGCGAGTTAATTTCTTAATCCAGAAGGTGCAACTGCCTGTGCTGCTGCAGCAACAGCATACCACAAAACAAGACATATTTTGAGTTGTACTGCCTTCAATCTGCATAAATTTCCCCTTTCAGAAAGGCCCAGAAGTTTTCAATTGGGTTTAGATCCGGTGAGCTCTGTGGCCAAACCATAAGTGTCTCTCCAGGGAACCCCAAAGAGTCTAAAAATGCAGTGGTAGTACGGGCAGAGTGAGAATATGCATTTTTATGCATGAAAATTAAGTTTCAAGGCAACAAAAGGGGTAGGTATATCATCCAGCTATGGGACAAAGGTGTCCTTCAACATGTCATAGTATGATACAGATGTAATTTTCACGCCATCAGGTACTCAACCGGACCTACAAGTCAATCCCCTATGATACCTACCAGCCCATATCATCACACCACCTCCCTGTTGTTGACATTTTACGCATTGATGATACTCACCTCAAGGTAGCACCCAACCCTTACTCCGCCCATCAGGTCCATCTAGGGTTGCAACTTGCCTGGGTTTTGTCAGTGAAATGTACATGATTCGTGTTAATCTTCATGTATTTCTATGCTCATTCCATCCTCAAAATTTTGTATCTTGCACTCAGAGAAGGCAATTTCAGAGGGGATTTGACAAAAGCAATGGAATGAAGGATAGGCTATAATTTCTTGTAGTTTTAGGCACTTCAGGAAGCCCAGCAGCCATAAAAATTGATTTAGTTGTTTGTCTGGATCTTCTATGTACCTAGCTGAAGAACCACATTTCTTATGTCTTTATCAGTAGCTAACAGTCCTTGCATGCCCAGCATCTGATCTGTTTGTCCGTGGTGAAGGGTCCTCCAAGAATCTTCTCAATTTGGCGTCCTATTTTTCAGTCAATAACATCAGGAGAGGTTCCTTTAGCAGTTTCTTTTATGATAATTTCTTTCTCCTTGTTAGTTAGAGCTTTTCTCATTTTAGCAGAATATACAAGAAGTTACCTAGTATTGCTGTTCACCTGAAAAAGAGAAAAATGCAGTGAGTTGTCAATCAGGAGATGGCAAAATCTTAAGAAACTCAACAGTGTTGTCATGTCACTATTTCCCTGCAAGTTATAAGAAAATTTGATAGCGCAAAAACGAGATATGGTCAAATTTGTGCTAAAGCTATCATTTCCGGTATAAATGTATGAACACTGAAATAACTGCAAATAAATGTTCTAAGAGTTTGTGCACTCATTTCTTGCAGGATGTCTACAAGATAGTAAAGTAGTAAAACGTAGTAAAATTTGAAAGGTCGTAAAAAAGTTGTAAAAAGGTAGTAAAATTTGATGCAAGGTAGTAAAAAATCATTGTCTAATTCACATAGGTTATGGGATTTTTTTTAGTTAGGTCAGGAAGTCGGGATGAAATTATGGGTTGTAAGAAAAATGTTCTGTTTAAAAGTGATTTCTGGTGTAATTAACAAGCTTTCATTGTCTCAGTCATAACGATTATAGCAAATAGTCATCATCTCCCCCAGGGTGGATGCTATTATTTGTGTTCAAGAGAAATTTTAATTTCTGGATACCCCAGCCACCTTATTTAGACCACTGTTTTAATGCTGTATAGCATTTGAGTTTAGGTTTATCTTTGTAGTACCTATTTATTATTCCAGAATGCCTTATGTCTGGAAAAACTCATTTCCCAATAAAATGGTGTGCCATGCCAGTGTTCAAAGACTGGCTGGCTGCCACTTACGATCAATTCAGTGCAAAGTCTACAGTGTGCCAAATGGAATTCAATGTTCATCGAAATAGTATAGGTAGTGCAGCTGCTATCTCGTGCTTTCAAGAAGTGCTTTTGGGATGTCCAAAGATTTTTACGGGCAGCTTACCATTTCCCACCTATTCAAGGATTCACCAGCAAAACGTGCTGATTTTATCTGGGTGGTGAAAACCAGTGATTTTCCTCTGAGGTTGGTAGGTAGTTATCAGGTGATTAGAAAATCTTGCTGTGGCTACCAGGATGATTTCTGTGCTTCCCAACATAAAGTACAGTACATCGATGCATGAAATGCAAAAAAAGTCTGAACAACATCAAGTAGTTTGAAGATTGTAAAACGAGCTCTGGATAATATAGCCTTACTTGAAGCCAAACTTCAGTTCTTTGCCTTGGTAGCCAAAGAGCTTGAGCCATTCTTGAAAGAGTTTCAAACTTACAACCCACTCACTCTTTTCTTGTACGTGAGGTTACAAGTCCTCATGAGGCATGTGCTAAAGCGGACCGTGAAACCTGCGGCGTTGAGGAAGACCTGAACGTGGATCTTGACAAGAATAGCAATCTAAAGTCCCTGCATGAAATAGATGTTGGTTTTGGAGCTAAGAGGGCACTGCACACGACCTCAATACCAAAGCAACCTGAGAAAGTTCTGATTGAATTCAGAGCGGTCTGCTGTTCTGTTCTGAAATATGTTGCTGTGAAGTTAAGGGAGAAGAGCCCATAACAGTATTCATAAACAAGAGGCATAAGTTATTTGATCCAAGTGTTATTCTGCCCAGTTCTTGTGGTTTCCTTACTTTCACAAGTGACAAACATTGCTATGGAACTCTCAGCTCAGCTGCAAAACTAGCCGTACCTATAATGTTGCCTGAAAGCACTGGGTTTTATATCTCGAGTAAAGACGACTCTGGGGGCAACTACATATTAGAAACATTCAAGTATTTGAATGGTTTCAACGACGTACTTACAACGGGATTCTTTGAAAGAGACATTAATAAGGATCGCCCACGAAACAACGGTCAAAAACTCAAGCATAAAGCTCAAAGAACAACCTTGAGTCACCGGTTCTTTCCATTTTTCAGAGTCAGCATTTGGAATAGACTCTCTTCCGACGTTGTTGGTGCGGAGTCAAACAACGCCTTTAAAAATCGTCTTGACGTAGCTATATTGGGAGAGACATCCTCCGCAACTGAGAACTCCTCCTCCGGGAGTTGCAAACTCTTAACGGTCAAAGCGTCCAAGGCCACCTTAATTCATCTTCTTCTCTATTCTACTCCAACTACACAGTTTGACATCTCTAAGCTCCGCATATCCGCGGCTATTGATTGTGCTTGCGTGCATCCATGATCGTCTCTTTGGCTGAGATTCTTCCTTTTTTATTCTTATTTTTTCTCAGTCTTCTGTATCCTATTAACATAATGGCAATAGCTCATAGAGAGCCAGGGCATAAGTTCAGGTGTCTCTTTGGGAATGGGCCTGTTGGTTTGTCTACTGCCGCCAATCTAATCTACTGTAGCTGTTAGCCTTTTCGTTAGGTTATGTAGTACATGTGAGGTCATTTGAGAAAGTTCCATTGCAATGTTCATGGCTTTTGAAACTAAAGAAACCATGAGAACAATATTGTTTTGCTGATCTATTTATACATCACGTGTTAGAGAATGAAAATTGGGTGGTTAAAAAAGGTTGTAAAATTTCATTGTGGCAGGTAGTAAGAAGTAGTAAAAAGGTAGTAAAATTCGAAAATCCAATATTTGTAGACACTCTGTCTTGTCCATAGTGATTCTAACTTCATGAGGCCAAGATAATTGTTTGCCCCGAATGGTTATACTGTACTTCCTTTGATTTTCATACTTATACTGATGACTACAGTATTATTTTGTTCCCTCTTATATTGGAATGTTTTATCCTTTTTTGCCGTGTCCCTCACTTGAGCTCTCAGATTTTCTTGACATAGCCACATACTTCATGCCCCCCCCCCTCCTCTTTCTCTACAAAGGCACAACCTGAGACATTAACTAGTAGCTGCTTAACTATCAAAGGTGTCATACACTGTGCTGAAAGATGTTTAATGCTGTACTACTCTCTGTTGTGACCTTGTTGCAGAACATGCACCCAGAGTGCGTGTGGTGGAGCCCTGGAACAGTGTCCGTGTTACTTTCTCCATCCCTCGAGAAGCTGCCAGAAGACTGCACTTGCTGGCCCAGGCTGGAGAACCTGCGCTGCGCGGCCTTGGCATACTTTCTATACAGGTCCAAGGAGACCAGGTACCTACATGGTTCATGTTCGGTTACTGTCTTGATTGTTTTGTAATTCATTTGTAAAAGCCATTGGCCATAGGGTTAGCTTAGTTTAGATTCGCCCATCCTATGTTATGGGGAGGAGCGCTCCCAGGGGACCCTGTAGGTTACCTTAGCCATTAGTTAGGCCTTCGGGACGTCTGTTTTTTTTTTTAAGCCCACTGGCCTTCCTTCCCATCTTATTCTCCCGACTGATCTTTCTTCTATCTGTTCTTCCACTTATTTCACGATTTGCTGTTCCCATGCACGTTGATCCTGTGTGGGAACACCTTGCTGTTTTTGGTTGGTAGCTACACAAAAAATTGCAGCGCCACAAAGTAACTTTAGTTCATATGTCAGAATGCACTGCCACAATATATTTGGGAATGACGCACCCAAGGGCCCCGAGTGCCTTTTCTACTACAGATGTTGTAGCTTGCCACAGTTTATGCTGATGACGTTAGTTTTGTCAAGTTAGGCAGTTTCTCTACTTTTCCCTTTCTGTTCCGTGAGGTGGGCTGTTGATCGACATAGCCGACCTAGTATGCGGGACTCCTCTAATCTCTCTTGTGGGGAAGGCCACAAAAGGAGCCGTCCACTTCAGTGTGTTTTACTAGTCTTTGTGCCTTTTTCCCGCCAGTAGTAGCGCACTGAGCCCAATGGAGTTCCTTCGGCAGGAATGCCGAGATAAAATATTTTCCACTCATGTGCCACTCTTTTGGGGTGAGTAGAACTTTGCATTTCCCAGGCGGGCCACAGACCCTAAGCTCCATATCAGGTGATACTTTTACTGTCCATCATGTTGCGCTGTGGATATTTTTAACTGATGTCTACATTAATAGAATAGGAAAAATTTGCTTCGTTTTAAATAGACTTAAAAAGTCCATCACAAACAAATAACATAGAAAAGAAATTCACTGTTGAATCGCTGGAGTCGCAACTACGGTAGTTAAACTGAAAAATAATATGTCAGAATGCATAGCTTATCCCCATGCAACAGAGGGAGGTACGTAGGTAGGTTACAATGAAGATTGAAATAACATGAAGTGTTTTTGACATGTCAGAAGCTGTCTCACTTCCCCATGCCTCGTGAAAACTAGATTTGTGTGACGGAATTCCTCATCATATGCCCTCAACTGGTTGTGTTATTATACTAAAAGCTTATCATTTATTTATGTACTTGGCGATTTTTTCTATATAGCTACAGTATGTGTTTATCATGACTTTCATTGTCACAGGTGGTGTCACTGCGTCTTGCTGGCAATGGTGGTGAGGGCAACGAAATTTTACTGCGTACTACTGATGGCCCTGTTTCTGGCAATGTAATGGAACGCATCTCTGGCATCTTGGGATCCTCGGCCAGCAACCACGCTCCTCACCATAATCACCCTCATAATCACCACCACCAGCAGCCTGTACAGTATAGATCTGCTCATCCACAGTCAGCTACTGGTTTTTCATATGCACAACCTGTTGCTGCCGCTGCAGGTGGTGCTGCTGCTGCATTGCAGCCTCACAGTGCCACGGTGCGCAATACTTCCACATCTGTGCTCCACCACCGGCCAGCTTATGTTCCTAGCCACCAGCCACCTCCTCCATACCCTGCTAATGACCCTCATCATGCCCTCCCCCATGGCTCCCAGTCCTCACCAACCTCTTTTATTGTACAGCACAATGCAGCCGACCCAGCAGCTCCTGTTATATCCCAGGCCGTGTCCAGCTATCGTCTGGCTACTGTGTCGGGAGCCCCCACTATGATAGGCACTGCCGTGGCTACTGCAGGGGGAAGGCACCTTATTGTCCGACCTCCACCTCCCCAACAGCAGCAGGTGCTTCATCACCATCAGCCGAGTGCACAGCAGCAACAGCCGTCTCAGTCTCAAGTGGCTGCTGTTGCCACTGCCGTCGGTGGACCTCCAGCTGTGACCGTCACTACAGTCGGCAATGTTGTCAAGAACAGTCCATTACTAGTGGGGCTTTTGCAGCAGCCTGATCAAGTATCTAAGTCACCTGGAGAATTGGGGCTTGCTTCAACTCACCTCACCAGCATTGCTGCTAATCACTTCACCGCAACAAGCCACGCCCCAACAACTTCTCAATTGCACCACAGACAGGTCATTAATGCCTCGCTAAACCATTACAGTAGTAGCACAAGAAGCAAGGATGGCCTCACCACACACCAGCAAGTGTTCTCCGGAGGCTCCGTCATAACCAACGCCCGCGTCCCCTTGCCAGGCGGCTTGCAGCAGCATCCTCAAGCAACTGGCAAGCCTCCTCCCGTAGCTGTTGTTGGTGCCAGTCAGCAGGCGATTGCCTCCTCTGTAAGTGGGCCAGTTGCTGTGACTGTTGCCGTATCAAGCACTGTCGTCTCCAAAGGACCAAAATTAGCCAATGCTATGCCGCATCTCACAGCTGCTGCCGCCGCCGCCGCTGCTGCATCTAATGTAGCAACTGGCATGCAGCAGGCTTCTATTTTACCATCGCGGTGCAGTAATCAAGGTACCGCTGTCAGTAATGGCGCTGGTGCTCTGCCTGGACCAACTGCGGTTGTTGCAGCAGCTTCTCCATCACCCGCCATTAGTCCCACGCCTTCTCTGCCATCGCCACATCCTTCTTCCACTCCTGGAGTGAGCCAAGCAACTGTCTCTGGCATGCCTGTCTTTGCTAGCAATCACGTCACTGCCCTGACCCCGCCCCTCACTCCCTCTAATCAACACATGCTGTCCAGCGGGTCTGGTCCATCCACAAGTAATGGCACTTCCGCAACAATACCTGACAGTTTGCCTACTTCAACATCTGAACCGAACTCCGCGTTATCATCTACTACCAGCACGTCTATCTCTAATACAATACTAGACAGTAAGCCAAGCAAAGCATCATCACCTAAGATGCTGGGCAGTAAAGAAAGTCAGTATCTAATTAATCCAAACACTGGCTTGTTAGAGCCACGTCACAACACTGACAGCTCTGACTCAGAATCTGATCAGAGGCCTTCTTCCCCTGCCCAGAAAACTTCGTCTCTTCCAGCTCTTCCAGTTACTTCGTCTCCCTCATATCCGTCTGATCCAACCTCAACCTCCGATACACCAGGCAGCAATAAACCTGATCATTTACCCTTGGGTGACATGCAGGATACACGCTCTACAGATGGCATAGGGCTTTTAGAAGACCTTGATAGCAGCTGCAGCAGAACCAGCTTCGGTGCGGATCCCAGCAAGGTGGGTGCCGCGTTGGTCCCTGCATCCTGTTCTGTTGAAGCAAGAAAATTTCCTTCCCTTCCTGGAATGGGTCAGCTAGACCTCGTGAAGGAAGAAAATTCGAGCAATCTTTCTTCTGAAGAGAACAACAGAATAGTAACAACCCCTGGTTCTGGTGAGCTGAGGCTCAAGCTTAAGCTCGGCAAGGAACGGCTCCCTCAGAAGGTTTTAAAACCCAATCCTGCAAAGAAGTTGGACAAAAAGGATGGCATTACAAGTTGCCACAATTCTGCTACCCAGCCAAGCAACGAGCAAAGAATACCCAAGATACACATCAAGTTTGGATCTCACACATCTGTTATTGTTAAAGCTGAAGAAAAGGATAAAAATAGAAAGTTGATGGAAAGCCGGGAAGATAGGAAAAGAAAGGGTAATCGAAAGAGGCCTCGACCGGGTGAGTGCGACGGTGATCGAGTAGATCCTTTCAAATTAAAACAGAGTTGTGTTACCGATTCTGCCATGAAAATGAATGACGCTAAAAGACTGAAGCCAGAACTTGATTCTGACGATTCGTCTGCATCAAGAGGGAAGGAGTGCGCTGATTCTAGAACAAAGGGACCACGAACTTTTGAAGATAGATATGGTAACAAATTAGACAATGTCAAAGTAGTTAAGTTTGATGCTAAGCTTCGTACGAGACCTAAAGTAAAGACACCTTTGCGTAAGTTGGGAGGTATAAATAATATTGGTGAACTTACTAGTCACAAAATACTGGAGACCCTTCCTCCTAGCATTACTAAAGTTGCAGCCATGCACACCCAGCAACCACATCGCAATCCAACTTCATCATCGTCCTGTTCATCGTCAAATTTCTACAGCTCGAGTGACCAGT
This sequence comes from Parhyale hawaiensis, assembly GCA_001587735.2. NCBI lineage: Eukaryota > Metazoa > Arthropoda > Malacostraca > Amphipoda > Hyalidae > Parhyale > Parhyale hawaiensis. The sequence continues at coordinate 3,408,977 of LQNS02278161.1, forward strand.
CCATGAGCAGCTCCTTGAGTGATATTGGTACTAGTTCCAAAGACTCGTGCTCCAGTACCGGCGCTAGTGCCGTCAAAAGCCCATCGCTCATGAATGGAGATCTCAGCCACACTGAAAGAGGGTCCATGTCCCACGCTCTACACTCGAGCACGTTTTCTGAACTCACCTCTGCAGGAAAGTTGACCATCAAACGCAAGACTAGTATTGCTGAGTCTCTAAGGACGCCTACATCCCTCAGTTTACTAAAAAAGGAAACCTCACAGACGGAGCCTAAGAGGAAACTAGGTAAGTGTTTAAACTTTTTGCTCATTATGTTTCCTTTTGTTTTTTGGAGGAGTTACCATAGAAAGCTGCGATGAATTAATTACTGTAATTGATTCTTGGCAATCCAGATATATATATAATTAGCAAAACAAAGTTGGTGCTGAAATGCAATAGACCAAACAAGTAGCTATTTATAACGTCCTAGAACAAGTGTAGGCATTGTCAGGAATAATTTGCATGTAATAAGAGTACAGTATATATGTTGTGCGCAAACGATCGACCGATCGTTCAAACGCCTAAGCTAACCCAATCTCACCGTTGACTAAAATTGACGAATTAAAAAAAAAAAAAAACAGGCCTTGCCTCCCCTAACCTACCCGATATACTCGGAAATAGCGGGAAAGTTGAAGAAAAAAGACCTCTTGCGTTAAAGAGCTATTTATGTAGCGACAGTGACCGAGAAACGTTCTATAAGGATACCCTCGGTGATAGGTCAGAGCATGGTTCAAAAACAGTAGGAACTGGAGAAAAAAGTGTAGAATTTTCACTATCTCTGAGGTCTCCGAAGAGCTCTCCGTAAACCTCTCCGAAAACTCTCTCCGAATACGGAGAGAGCAGGTATATAAGGAGGAGCACACGCTCTGGCTAGCCAGTTCCGAGGAAGCAAAAAGGAAAGGGAGAGGTT
>LQNS02278161.1:3434517-3463462 GCA_001587735.2 Parhyale hawaiensis
AAGTGGGTGAGAGCCACCCGCCCACAGGGGGCAAGAGGCTAGTGGAAGTTGAACTTCCATCCGGCGTCTAAACAAAGCACTTTCGCCTCAACTAACGTTTCGTTAGCTCAAGGCGAATTTTTTCTACAGTCAACAAAGGAATACTTGTTAACACCTATGAATGTGAAGCAAATTGGCAGTAGGTACCAGCGCTAGCTTAGCAGTTGGTAATGAATGAATAAATGGGCAACTACCTATGCTGGTATAGTCTAAAGTACTAACTATAGTCCGTGTCTGTGGAGCACGTTGTTGAAGTTTTGAATGTCGTTCAACTGTCTAGCTAACTATACCTGAAAACTAGTTTTGTTGAACACAATGGGTAATTTTGAAGTCGCTGCAGGCAGAATCAAATGTTACAGAGGGTCGCTACTCCATTCAGTTGACAATATTTCCGATGGTTCTCGCAACATAAAGACTGTTATTAACGAATTTCAAGATAGCGAATTTGTCACGCAAAGGCGTAAGGCTTCATGCTAGAATTTTTGCCTTAATCCTGTTATTTTTACCGGCTGTACTATCTTGTCGTCCAAGTGTTTTCTTTTTCTTGATACTACGATATAATGAAAAGCTAGTAACAATGTAACGCAGCCTGATGAGACAGTGACTGTCTAGTCCGTCAGTATGCAGTGTGGCTGACATGTCCTATTTGGGTGAGGGTGGCGTCCCACTCTACTCATTAGTTACCTGTAAGTATTAACGAAGAGTTCGAACTTTTGTTACTTGCTGACACCCAAGGGTTGGCTAAAGTGCTAGCCGACGTTCAATTATAATTGCAAGTACCGCGCACTTTTGTGTTGTTGACAACGAATGGACCAAACGCTCAGCCGCGTGACGGGCTCTCACGACTACAAAAGACTGTACTGTGAACCCGTCTCTAAATGGTACCTTGTGATGCAGGCGATGACTCCAGCTCATCCGAAGATGAGGGCTCAGTGGGGGTGAGCTGCAGCAGCAGTAGCGGTGTTGTGGTGGTCGGTGTTGCCTCTTGCCTTGCTGAGGACGCTGCAGCCGCCGCTGCTGCTGCTGCTGCTGTTGCTGACACTTCTGCTGCTGCTTCTTCCTCATCTGGAGTGCTCGGCAGGAAGCGAACTGTGCTGCCTCTTCCTCATGAGGAGGAGGATGAACAGAGGTATATACCGCCTAGCCTGTTGTAAGTTTATATGGAGTAGAACCTCATAGTTCAAGTTTAATTTATTCTATGATTAAGCTACTTGCAGCTCAATCTCTAGGTAACTGCAGCGACAGTAGGTCAGCTCTGTATCAATTAAAAGGTTATCATGAAACTCAGCTGTACTCTGGTTGTCAACCCCAATTTCAATACGGAAATCCATTAAAACAACAGCTCTTAAAGAAAATTACTTGTACTTTGAGGTTCTACTGTATAGCTTAAATATAAAAAAAACTAATCGCGAGGTGAATAAAATAACTTTCATCAGCTGGGTCCGAATCATTTCTGCCGAAGGGGACCGTATGGGCAAAAAACCTTGGAATTCTCAAATTCGCCATTTTTTAAATAAACAAAAGCTATACATCAGACAGACACGCATGTGAAATTTAAGGCAGCCAGGGCAACCCTAAGTGGGTAGAGGTAGAATAAGGGCGGGGATGGGGACTTTTTTAAAAATTCGTTTTTTGACTTCAGAAAGTTTTTATTATTGTGCCGATAATCATGAAACGTGGTAGAAATGCTTAAAATTGGAAGAAAATGGGAGTTAGACTTATGTAATTTTTCTCATTTTCGCCATAGAAAAGGTTATTCAAAGAAAACGGGTTTTCCGTTTTTTTTAGAATAACTCGTTTTATATGGAGAAATGGGGGAAAAATACGGGCGTCTAACCTACATTTATTTTCGATTTTACATATCTACCAAGTTTCATTTAAATCGGTAGAAAAATGAAAATTTTATTTGAACCTATTGGCGGGGGATCCATTGCCAAAACAAATCCGAAGAAAACCAACAAAAAAAAGCTTTGTATCGATTTGAATGAAAATCGAGAAGCAATGTGGGTTAGACTCCTGTACAGTACTTTTTTCTATTTTCCTAATAGAAAACGAGTTATTCAAAGACTACGGGAACCTGGGCTATCCTGGAAAGCTCGTTTTTTTACTTCAAAATCTATCTCCTACCTACAGGTTTTGAACTTCAGCGATGTTTTGGTATCAGAAGTTGCGGAATTTGATTATTTATAACATTGCTATTTTGCGGTTTTATTTTCGAATTTGGAGATGAGTGACACTGCATTTTTTGAAAAAAAAAAAAGTTTTTTTTTCTTGAAAAATATTTTAAAAGTCAAACCACAGAATAGTAATATTTTGGAGAATTAAATTCTGCTTTTGATACTAAAACTATCTCTATAGCTCTTGAACTATAGAAGGAGAAAGGTTTTCCAGAACCCCCTTTTTTCAGTTTTCTTTGAATAACTCGTTTTCTATGGGGAAAATTATAAAAAGTACAGGAGTCTAACCCACAATATTTTTCGATATTACATGCATGTACCAAGTTTAATTCAAATCTGCTCGTCAATAAATTTGATTTGATTTTATCTTTTTCTTTATTGCCCATATGGTCCTCTTGAACCAAGTAAGATGAAGCGTGTGAGGCCTACTCCAAATTCCTGTTGCATTGTATTGCCTCAATTATAGAGTGAAATATCATCATTTCTACCTAATATAATTGTACCAAGCCAAGTACCAATACTGCGAGGAACTTAGCCGCTTTTGCTGTTTGTACCTTCTGTATCAAATGGCCACTGATACAACCCAAGATAGGTATTTGTCTCGCGTTGCTGGTATCTGCTCCATCTGCATCTATTAATGGATTATTTTGAAATGAACCTGAAAGAACGTTATAGAATTTAAGAAATTAGTGAATTCAAACTGCTGATCGGCGCGGTCTTCCTTACTGTAGGGTTACGTGTCTTGTACCCGTCCACCATGCTAGTAGCCGTCCACTTGGGTTTAAAAACTTCCTGTGTGAAAACTAGCAGTGCTAGAGAGTCGTACGTAGGCTTAAACTGTAGGGTACTACTTAGGCTACAGTTTAAGCCTATGCACGGCTTTCTAGCACTGCTAGTTTTCACACAGGAAGTTTTTAAAGCCAAGTGGACGGCTACCAGCATGGTGGACGGGTACTAGACATGTTATCCTATCAGACAAGTGATGCATGCGTTTAGAGGTTAGGCGTTACCAGCAGTAGGTATTGTTCTTGTTACTATAGTGGGTGCACGTCTAGTTTTATTACTATACCTGATAAGTCAGTGCTTTGAGCGGCTAATAGTCTAGCAAATATTTTATTGCTCTAATTCTTAGCTTGATTATGTACATCGTTGCGAGAAAATGAACATGAATAGCTTGCGTCAGTATGTTCAATAAAGAACAGTTCGTCGCTAATGTCGGTGCAGAGCGCCATGTGCTTAATTTATAGCTACCTTTCACAACTTCTAGTATCTTATTACCTCACTGTTATTCCTCCAGACCAAGTTATAGAAGTCGGGGCAATTGCACAAGAACAGGCCGCAGTGCTGCGTCAGGTGGTGCTCCATCACAGCCTAACAGTTACACCAGCACGCCCGTAGCTCCCACTGCAGGTGCTGCCACTACTGCTGCTGCTTCCACTGTCACGCGTGCTGCTGCTGCCGCCGCTGCATCTGCTGACGGCTCTGCAGCCATACATGGCACCTCCAAACTTCCTGTTGCTTCCACTAACGGCACCACCTGCTCTGGTCACAGCGTCAACAGCAGCAGCACTGGTTCCAGCGCTGCTGGCAATTTAGGTGAAGGGGAGACGAGACCAGCGACGCCTACGAGACGCTCGGCTCCCACCACGCGCGCTGCTTCTCAAGTTGTCCCCGACGCTTACCAAAGCACTGCTGATGCTGCTGCTGCTGACCCTGGCGAAGACAGGGACGGTGTTGCCCCTGCTCCAGTGCCGTGTAATGCTCACGATCTCCCAACTCCTGACTCAGAAGAGGCAGCTCCTGGCCGCACTCCCGCCGATCACAATAATTCCTCCAGCAAAAACGCTTCCTTGACTACAGCCAGCACGCCTCATGCTTCTATAGCAGAAGAAAGAGCCACCAGGGAAACTAGAGGCGCATCTCTACAGAGCATCAAGAACCAATCCACCGCTGCAGCAGCTCCCGTCGGATCTGCTCCTTCAAATAATAAGACCAACAGTAATAATAACAATAACAACAATAATACCAGCAAGGCAGATGAAGCAGACTCTGTCGCCGTCCCAGACAACCGACGGAAGACTAGAAGTGCTGCTGCTGGTAAGTCCTAAGCGCCCTGACTAGGCTCTTGTGCTGTTTGCTCTGTAGAGGAGTCCTAAATTTCGTCTTCTTGGTAGAGTTGACCCTTTATCATCCATCTATATTAACACGTTTCCTACAAACTCGTGTGTTTCTGAATATGTTGGCATACATAAATGCTGATTGTACCATCACGTATATTGATGATGAACATGTATCCATATGCAAATACCACTTGTAGTGAACGTGTTGAACATTATATTTAGTGGCAACAGCGCCCTTGCAAACTTGACCTCCCAGTTATTCTAGGCTGTATCTATATTGTATATGCAGCATGTTTCCATTTGGTGCGACTAACTTACTATAGTCTGACCATTTTATCAAGGCAGTTCGGCCGTGGTGATTTTCCTCTATGGATTTGTACATTCTATAAACAGGAGTCTGTTGTTTTGATAGTGCGATTCTAGATACTGACTGCGGTGAGAGCTTGTGATGTGGAAGTGTGTGCAGTGAATATAGTGAGGATAAATGCCAAATCTTGAAGTAACCAGGGATCACTCGCAGAGTGGATTCGGTGGTGAAACTATGACTATAAATACTAGTTTGTCACATCTATGGGTATTTCTGAGATGTTTTTCGGCCCATATCTTAGCTCCGCCCACTACCTGTATATTGGGATATCTCGGAAATACCCACAGAATTGGCACCGCTATAGAGGCATTGGACCACGACCGAACTGCCTTGTTAAAATGCTCAGATTATAGCTAACACTAGACAACTGTTGGACTGACATGCAGATGCTTCAAGTTAATCCCTTGAGGGCGTGACTCTCAGCACGCTTGAGCGTTTTCAGATTCTGGCTGGTTATTCTGCCGGCTATGGCATCAGAAGCCGTTAGCTATATAATCTGTAAATGCCAATAATCGCAATAATGACACTCCGCTAACGATCATCGACTCTCATATGAAGTATTTTTGCACAACGCTATCGGTAGGAGAAACCGATGTTTGGTTGCTGTAGTCACAACCATGGCATGTCTATGGTGATGGTCGGCTCTTCGCTTGTCCATATTGCAGCGCAAGGCGGTTGTGATGTCAGCGGCTCTGGCAACCCGTCCCCACTGCTGCTATTACTCGCCCACTCAAGGCACTGATATTGTTTGTGTAGTGGTGAAAGATCTGTAATTCCCAGTGGTGATCGAATGAAACCTGACCTGCTCCACAAGCTTCATTCTTTTACTGCTCTTTTTCCCAGTCAAAACCCTGCACTAATGTTTGCGCAAAAAAAAAAAGGAAAGAAAAATCAGGAAAAGCTTCTTAGGTCGGTTTATCTGTGTGATCAGTATATATTTTTAGGTTTTAATGTATTGGGCGCTGTAGATAATTTCGAGTAATATTGTCTATAAGAGAAATGCACGATCTTGACCCTACGCGCCCAATAGGTGAACAAACCTACGTGTACGTACTTGTCTACCACATTTTGGTCCTGAAACTTTGACTAAAACACTGTCATGAATTTGAAGCTGATTTTTTTTTTTTTCTCATCTCCTGTAAGTCTACAGCCAGTGCCTTAGTTATAGCTCCAGAATGTTGCTGAGGATGCCGTGGGCTGTATGGAAATTTCTCATTGCTATATCAGGTGTTGCAACTACAACAGTAACTCTTGTGTGTGCAGCTCCTGACGAAGGGCACAGCAAGCGCAGACGGGTGTCGAAAGACAAGTAGCAGAGAATTTCTCAACTGCTGCTGTGCCAGCAGAGACAGAGTGTGTGAATGTGCTGCCGCCCTGGGGTGTCGGACGAGCACATCGGTCGTCTGATCGTGCCTACCGATACGCACAGCTCAACTCAACTCCTTCCTATTTAGTTATCAAGTTTACTGCTGACTTGTGCTCACTTCTTCATCTGATCTGTATTATATAAGTACGTGTCAGCTTTGGCCGTAGGTACCTACCTAAAATAATAGACATTGGATTGCCTCATAAAAACTTATGGTGTTTGAATCGTAGGTATATATCCAGTTTCGTTGTACCTTACGCTTTGGCTCATAACAAGCTTGATAGTGAATGGCATTTTAAGCAACTATTTTGGTTTAAGCCTACCTGGAAAGTAAGGCATCGGTTTGGTACCTAAAATCTTCATTATGAAATTATATCATAGGCATAAATTTTGGTCATGCCCAAGATTGAAGGCAGTAGTTTGTTGGGCCCACACATAGTTTGATGAAGAAATATGAATTATGGTCGTCAATTTTTGTTATACCAGTGATGGAAGATATTGGTTTGACTCATAAGAAGATGAAATTTTATCCATTTACCTACTGGTAGATTTTACATTTTTTTTTATCATTTATTTGGAACTACACGAAGTTTTTTTAATTAGTTTCGAACCGACGCTCCCCTGAGATGTTACTCTTTCTAATGTTTCCCTTTATACTTTTACTTAGAACTTCAAGTATTGTTTTACATCATGGACACTCCCTGAGCTTTGGTCGGGGAAACCTCAATTTTGTCGTGAGTGTTGAGGACTTTTGTTGACTTCTGTACTAATTATGCGTGTGTTGTGTTTTTAAGTTGAAAGTGCAAATGTGGTGTGGTACGCTGAGGTTATTCTATGTAGAAATTTGGTCAAGTCAGGGGAGGCTCCGCTCAATTATGTACCTCATGACTTTTCCACCACACCTCGACCTGTCCGTGTTTCATATCAGTTGATACAATGTTGGTTAGTGACCACAAAAAGGCGGAAGAAAATAGTGAAAGTTTACTCAGTGTTAGCTAATGTTGTTAAACCCATTTGTGGACCGCAGTTTGCACGCACGCAAGCCTCGAGGTGATTGCGCATTTCTTCTCCTAGTTTCTTCTATCATGATCTTGAAATTACTTCGGTATTAATGCTTCCCTTTCTTAAAGTGAAATGAAAACAAAAGCAAAAATACTGTAGTGGACGTGTAGTCATTTTATTCAAACTTATTGATTCCTCTGTTGAGATAAACAAAGACAAAGTACCACTTAGAGATATTCTCCGTTTATTATTGTCGAAAATTCTAGTATGGTAATGGCAACCGTGCTGTTATGTGTCGATGTATCCCTACATATTCACTGAGTGAGGCAGGTGCAGTACGTAACTATAGTGTAACTATTGACATTGTTGTCACTGCATTTCATGCTGACACCTACGTATTTCATACCTAATTACAGTCTTGTCAACTTCCTTGGACTCGATGTTCTGTTGACAGGCGGTGCTTATAATGTGGCGTCAGGACAAGTTTGGATTTCGTCGTGAACACGATTTGATTGCTCCATGAACGAGCTTCGATTCAGTTAAGAGATCATTGAACGTAACGTTTGTTACCAGTCTTTGATATTCAAACGACACTTGCGCTATCGTGTCAAATTTTGCCTCTCCCCGGACTGCCGTTTGCTGGGGTGTCGACTCCTTTCATTTGGCGGCGTCTCGGTGCAATCTCTGGCAGTTGACGGACCCCGTTTTTCATTAATAATTCTGCTGCACATCTTCGTTCTAAGACGAAGTGTTGCATGTCCTTTACAAATCTACTAGATTCTATCTGCACTTGTTTTTATTCTAAGCTGTTTACAATCTATACCAAGTACGCAGTATACTTCATAACTTGGGTGAGGTGGAAATGTCCACTGTCGTGCTCTCAAAAAGCCTGCTACTGTTGATATCACGGGTCTACTCGTGGTGCAGGAGCAGACGTCGAAGAAATGCCCGCCGCTAGACTTCCTGTTACGTATACACAATGGCTTAAAAGCCTTTCTTGGTGCACTGTGTGCACGAAGATGAAGCCTCTTTCCCCGTAGGAAAACAATTGCACTAAGAACCTCTGTGGCAAAAAAGAAACATACACATGTCGAAATAGGGTTAAACGCAGGGACAGTAACTATAACCCCTGTTTTTTTTATAAACTTACCCTAACATTAGTTCGCATCTTCCCATAGCCAATGCTGCTACAGAATATGAAGAGGGTAAAAGATGTTGTGTTTATTTGAGTCACTTAAGTAAAAATACCAGCAAATATACTTCTCGAATGTTAAAATTTATTTAAGGATTTATATTTATTCGAACGTTTAGTTATTTCCCGAAAATGGAATGTTAATACTGACTAGGTATCATTCGATTGTTCTCAAATTCGTTTTGTTCTGTATAATCTGATGTGACGTAAGGATCCACACTCACAGCAACTAAGATGGTTTCATCAGACGGAGGCGCTATAGTTGGGTCTCATCTTCGCCTGGTTGGGTGCCTGTTGGTTTGAGTGTTGTGTGTTGGATGGGAGGATAATGACTTCGTCTACCGTGGATGGGTCAGTAGCAGGGTTGTGGTCTCGGATGGGCAAGTCCGACTCCGAATCCTTGGTCCAGCCTGTGCCCGATTCCCGCTTCGTCGCCCCCCCCCCTCCCAAAAAGAAATAATCTTTAACTCTTTCCACCTACGACTACAGTACTCGGAACAAGTAAGCTAGCCCACCTCACTCTAATAATAAGTGAGCGTCCGACTCCTGGCCCCAGTGATATCCAGCTGTGCAACCCTGGCCAATACTGAAACCCACAGCCTGGAGCGTAGTATAACTTCCCGCGACAACAGCCTGACAGGCACTTTGAGCTCCGAGCAGACATTGCCGGCGGGACGCGGGCTGTTCCCCACACGTCCTCACTTTTGCCTCGCTACAACATACTGCAGTAACTCCGTTACAGTAATCATATACTGATCTTCGGTTTGTGGATACGTGCTTTATCTATGGATCAGATGGTCAAATTATGTTGGAGCTTTTCAGTGATGATCGTGTGCTCTGCTGGAGGTGGGTGCATTCCCCGCATCGATAGGAAACCTTCCCTCTTCTGCTTTGGTTTTTCTCGAGGTACCCTTAACTTCCTTTCCTTTTTTACTGTGCCACTACCCGTGGCTTTTCCAGGTACTAGACACAGGTGCAGTGGTTTTCTGAACGCGGATTCTTTCTTTTTATCTGATATACCTGCTCTTTCTGAGAATTGTTTAATGCCTCAAGTAAGTTTAATCGAGTGTTGATTTCCATTGGTAAAAACTAGGTGCTTTCGCGTCCTGACGTGACCTATGTGTTGCATGGTGACCTGCGGTTAGGGCAGTTGCAGACTGTTGTGCTGGCTCAAGTGGCAGCGTTTTGCAGACTCGCCTTTGTGTTGGGCGAAGTACAGCAAGTGGAGTGGATTCTTGCTGGTGCAGTTGCTTGGAATTTTGTAGCTGTGGCTACAAGCATTAGTCTTTACCAGTATTACCGTATTTTTTGTGCAATATCATGTGGCAGAACAGGGTGTACAATAGCCTGCTCTTGCTGTTACTGATGTTTTTATGGCTGTTACTGCATGGAGTAGTGAACATTTGCTGCTGCTGTTTCTACGCAACTGGACATCGCTTCGTTGCTCTTGTTCATACTACGTTTCCTATTTCCGGATTGTAGCGAGAAACTTTCATCATTCTCACGAATTTATCGTCCTTTTTGAAAACGTAGTTTTATTAATTTTAGTTCAATGTTCATGTTCACTGTTAATCAATCTTTATCAGGAAAATTTCTGGTGAATAAATTTCGAAGACGCCACAGCAGAGTATTGTGTGTGTATACTGTATATGTGCTTCTGCGTTGTGGCAGTTCCTTTACATGCTGTTTTCCTTGTTATGATTCACGACGAATTGAAAGCTTGAATTAATACGGAATTTATTATCTTTCTTGACAGCGTTTATGCGCGCTATTGTCATACTAAATGTAATAAAACTGCGTTTTCTTCATTTTGCATTATGTAGTTTTTTTGTACTACTTTAGACCTTATTTGTACTGCCTTTTCTTAGTCGTTGATATATGTCTTCTCTTTCTCTTTATTTTATGGATTCATCGCACCACGCCGCGAGTAATGTACACTCATTTAATTCGATGGGCCTATATTAAATTGTTTATCGGTCGGCTGCGTATTTGCCTCTTCTCATTTACTGTTTTAATACTTGAGGGTTCGTTACACAGATTTTCTAGAGCCTATTATAGCTTCCCTGCTGCACACCCAACAGTTATTTCTTGACAAAACTAGTTTACCTCAATTGCTCCTGTGCTGGTTCGAGACGAGCAGTCCTGAGTTATCCATTTATCTCAAAGGAAGTTCTTGCTACGCTGGGGTGTAGCAATTGGTTCTTATCATTGTTTATGTACATAGCGTCAGCCGCTAGTACTGCTCTTACGTGAAAACCTTCACAATTTGTTTACCTGTGGTTAAAACACAATAATAGTTCGGCGCGATATTGGCAGTGTGCCACTAAAGCGCTAGTAAAGGTTTCTACTACTACTACTACTACCTACATAATTTCATCAGCTTCACCATTGTAATCATGCCAGCACTTGATACTAGTTCAGCCGTGCTGTAAGTGAGCTAGCTGATATGATTTTACCTTGGACAGACGTTTTCTGACAAAATAGATATATACGATGAATTGTAGGAAATTGAACAAGAGTTATGAGCTGCTTATAGTAACCCTTTAATGCTGCGTAACCACGCGGTGGGCTTGGGCTGTCCCAAAGCCCTTGAAACGCTGGCTATTCTTGTAGATTGTTCAAATCTCATTTCACGCGGTCGACTACTGCAAGGTTGACCCTATAGTAACCAAGCTCTGTTTCTTTTCCACAAAAGGTCTTAGTCTTATTGTACTCATACGGCGAAAAAAGCATGGGTTAAAATAGGTTTAAGACTCGGCCTTATATCACCAAGTGGATCCCCGAGTCCAGCTTTAATACTACTACAAAATTTATGTTCTCTATAGTTACGTCACATATACTCGGCACGAGCAATAAAATTGGCGTCTGTTGCTGTAACACCCGCCTCCATTTGTGCGTTGCTGTAACACCCGCCTCCATTTGTGCGTTGCTGTAACACCCGCCTCCATTTGTGCGTTGCTGTAACACCCGCCTCCATTTGTGCGTTGCTATCAACCGACTTATGTCTTGGTGAAGTTCGTACCTCTCAAATGCGGCGTTGAGAGATAATGCGCAAGTCTGTCACCAAAGGGGAAATTTAAGAGAGGTCAATAGTAGGTATGGAAGATACCAGCCCGCGGCTACATCGTGTTGCACTGAATAGAGCGGTAGCGCAAATGGACACGATTGCTGGCGCTTCAAATTTCGCGCCGTACGCTCTCAATTTTATTCTTTACACACCTGTCCTAGCGCTACTCTTCAGTTCGCCAGCAGTATATTACCAGGCGGACCACATTCTGTACGGCACTTCAGACCCCCCCACAGGTAAATTATTCAAAACAGACTTCGTAGAGAAATGAACGATTCGGTTCAGTTGTGCTAATCTGACTTAGCTTTAGGCTACAGTTGTTCGTTGCCTCCTGTTTTTATTGTCTCAGTTCCTGCATTAGCAACATCCTCTCTTGTGAATAGCTTCCTCGTGTTACTTGGCATGCCGCTCGTCCTTTGCTCCTCCTCTCTTTGGATCACCAACTTCGCTGGTCATGAGACTCAACTTCAGGGTATAATGAGTAATGACAATGTGTGGTAGAGCTAAAATACTGCTCTCATCTTCCCAGTTCTGTCTTGTCGACTTGATATAGGCAGTGTGCCACTGAAGCGCTAGTAAAAACTTCTACTTGTCAACTTGAATCCCCCGAGAGTGCTCCAGTCCTGGCCCCCTTCAGTTAATCCTCGTGTCGTATTACTGGAGCTGTACCTCCGATGGTCTTGGTTATCTAGCTGGACTTATTTCGTGAAGCTTTCTGTATATGCATAGTTTTGTTCTTCACATCTGCTCTACGGAACAGGACTATGGTAATGATGAATAACCCGTTTTTCTAGATCTGAAATTGTATGAAACTTTATCAATGACGCTGATACTCTGGTGACACACACGGCTTGCTATTTTGTTGTATGTGTGTTTTGTGTGCGGCGGGACACCCTCGTGCAGGAGTTCTACGTCTCCCTATAAACGTTCCGTACGTCCCTTTTTTCTTGCTCTGTTTGGTCGCCGTTCCAGTGGAAACGGAAGCTTAAATTGTTCAGTATAATGATAATAATAATTTTGTGTGGGGCTCGTTTCTCACGAATTCTGGATGCGTTTCCCATTCGTCAAAGTCTTCCTGGAGAGTTTTTTATGATGCTGTTCAGTCTATTTTTACTTACGAAACCGATACGTTTTGTAGCTTGTGGATATACTTTACATACTATTTCTCTTTTTTATTGTTATTACTGGCATCTATTCATGTTGAAAAGTATGCACTCGTGATGCTTTGTTGAATGAATCTATGCATGTTTTTTCTACATATTCTGTGCCAACTTACATTTCTTTCTTCAAATGATTTGTTCTTGTAATGCCGCACGCTATACAGTCAGTCGCACACTCAACTTTGCGAACGGACCTTCAGCTCGCCCGTGGTTCATGCTACCGACACTTTCACTGTGCATTGGGACAACGTGAGCGCTGAACATTCGCTCGTAAGTTGAGCCTGCGATCATATACGGTACTGTGATCCCGGCATTGATCACTGGGTGGTGTTACTAAGTTACTTGTCGATGTAAACCATTTTGTGTTCATATGAATATTCCTGCTGCGCTGCAGTAAATGGTGCGGTAACATGATGGATTTGTTGTATTGGGTGCGTGATGGTTGAATCTGCGTCGGGTAGCAGCAGTTACAGTGTTGTGAGTCCCCACACGCCGAAGTGCAAAGTATTGGATGCATTACACTGCTTGTCCCCGATCTGGATCGGGCAGAATTCCGACTTTGAAAGCTACTCGATTTTTAGGCCGCGGCAATTCGTCATTGTCACGAAGAGAGTCGTGAGAGAGGCCTATGACCGTGTCCACTATAATGTTTACTATGAATGCAGGCTCCCTACAGATATAGGCCGTTGCATCATCCTCTTCGAAACTCCGATGGCAGTGCCCGTGTTGGTCTAAACGAACGTACGATATTGATAATTGAATTAATTTTTTTAAAAGCTCGATTACAAATGTATCTCACCACCCTTGTGATCCTTGAATTATGACAATGTATTTTATTACATCGTTTCTTAAAACGGGGGGGGGGGGGGGGAAAATTTTNGGGGGGGGGGGGGGGGGGGGGGGGAAATATTTCTGGTAAGATTTTACTACACATATTCTGGCCACTCCGTACCAGTAACTTCGTTAATTTTTTGATGTGTGCGGTGTTTTTTTGCAATTTATAACGCGTACTCGGTTATTCCATTGCAGCTAAGTCTAAGCCAAGTAAATCCTTCATCTTAAATCGCTATTGATCGTTTCAGATTCGGAAATAGCGGGACAATACCAATATAATAATTCGATTGCCGCTGATTATTAATTGCGTCTAAATTGGCTTCAATTTATCTACATAATCTCGGAGATGATTACTATTACTAGTTTTAAATATTTTACAAGCGCTGTGGGTTACTCGCTGGATAGTTTATATCCGTTCTGTTGATCCCATAGCTAATGTACAGTGCTCTGGAGTGTAGCCCATCCTCTATGTACTGCGGAATCTGTCCCAGAGTTTTATGCTGTTGTGTCCTTCCCATTGACTGCATGCAGTACATTAATGAACTATCGAATACGACGTTTGTTTGCGCACAGAAGTCCCCCTTGGCTTGTCTATTTTCTCTATAATTGTATGGGAATTGTTTATCTTGATTAGGAAGTTATATTAAGTAAATAATTTGTGTTAGCCACCATTCTTTCTTGGGTGTTAGGCTTCCCTATATTAAATTACCAGATTGTCACGAATTTTTGACTACGAAGTTATTACTTTCTGTCTGATGTGCACGAACTTAATGTTCTGTTTGGCGAAGTGCCAATCTCAGTCTGGCTTTTGATATTTTGTATATGAAATCCACCAGCCAGATAACCCTTCATGATAATGTCGACTCTGCTTTCCAAATTTCCTCAAGCGTACCGTTGTATAAATTCATACAACAGTTCAACTCGCCAACATCTGCCGCAAAACGCCTGCTGCCTTTTGACTTATGGACAAGTTGATGATTATTGATGTCAGTACGAACTTCACATAATAAATATCATAAACTGCATCTATGTGAGAAACGGCCTGGTTTCTTTGGATATTTGTTCACTGATGCACGATTACACTTCTCACTATGAGCTCTGTATTGTTAAGATTACCACGTGTGTTGTCACTACGATGTATTGTAGACACTTCTCATACACTTATGCATTAGCTACTTTAGTTAAGAACGCCAAAATCTTTGTGTAACTGGAAGCGCTTCGGTTGAAAGAACCTAGAACGCTCAACCAACGCACTATGTTTCGTACGAAAAACTAGCGTTTTTGCTCTTGAGACTTTGCATGCGTTTCTAGTCCATGCATTTTGGTTCAACTAACCTTAATTCAATCAGGATGTGTGCTGTTTCACCACAAAGGCTCTTTTCTCGTAAAAATACAATATGATAATGAAGCCTTGTAGTAAAACAAGACAGCTAGTTAAAATAGGGCTAACTAGAACGTTTCCTGTGTGTGTGCAGGTGCTAGGCATAAGTTACCCACTTCACCTCTCTGTCCACTGCCCGCGTGTTAAGTAGGTCTACCTTGCATTTGTTTACTGCGTGTCCCCTTCGGGAAATTGTATTCTCCCGAGTTGTTTCGGGTGGTACTGCTTATGTCACGACTATAAGTACCTATCTTCGTATTGAACTAGAACTATCCGATTTTTGGAATTGCTCAAATGACCATTGCGGTTGAGGAGAATGTTGCACTGCTTGCGTTGCCCAGAACAGTGCACACCTTTCCCAAAATAATCCGCAGTTACCATGTTAATCTGTGTCCCTGTCTTACTTCCATCTTTTGCACTTCACTGCACACTATTGTCAACAATATTACAATATCTGTTGTCCAGCAGCTGTCCACTACGTAACAGAGATCAGCTTGTAGCGAAAGTGTTGACTGACCTATATATAATTCTAATTTTTTGTGCACTACCTTTCAGATTGTTGTTACATACAACTGTAGTGCTGACTATTGTTTGCCGATCTGACTGTGTTATGGCTTCTTGGATTTGGCGCTGCGTGTTAGAATACAAATGAAATTTTATTTATTTCTTACGCTATAAAACAGCCTCTTGCGGGATGAAAGTTTCAAAAATTCAATTTTTGTCCAGAATTCTGAGTAGCTCTTATTGTTCCCGTGCGCTATTTAGTCCCGACTTCTTATGACGTTTTGACGACTGACGCCCTCTGGGTATATTCAGGCGGACCCTTTCCCTGCCGAAAATAAATGGGCTCCACCCACCCGGGGGTTGTTCCGAGCGCGTTCTCCGCAGGAGAGGTTGCAGCTGACCGCAGTTCCTGTTGACCAGGTTAATTTGTGCAGTTAGGTAATTCGATACTTCCGCTCTCTGTGCCGTATATCCTGCCAGTAGTAGTGCGCTGGCCACTTGAGACCAACAGAACTCCTCTGATTTCGCATTAAATTCGAAACTTTCCGGCAAGAAATCCGAGAAAAAATTCGCTGAAAATTCGACGCGCTGCGACTATTGCTGCTCTAGTAATCCTCTTACTACAACTGTATGGCAACGGACACTTCTACTCGCACGTTCTAACGCTCACAAGAAAAAGAAACGTGAAGAGTAAATAAACTGCGGTATTGGTCCATAATATAAGTTTCAGGCATGGAGGCCCAGAGATTTTTGAAGCTCTGAAATAAGAGTCACTGAGACTAATGAACGCATCTTCGCTCCAAAATTCCAAAAGCCATGATAACCGCGGCATAACGGCACGGGGAACCGCCGCTCAAAAGCAGTCACAACTTTCGTTACTGCCTGAGAGTAATTTTTTAACCCTATTCATACACCAGGCGGTATTTTGCTGGCGAGTGTTCTTTTTCCTATTGTATTGCTACGGGAAAAGTCTTACCAGCCAAAGAGCACACACAGCCTGGGACAGAGTGTTACCCTTATACTGTATACCCTTGCTCGCATGTACAAGCACACTGCTATGGCTGCGAAAACTGGTGTTCAGTTGGGGCATGACGAGGTTAGTCTCGCGTTTCTCGTAAAAATGGCATCATTTGCTACGTGGCATGTACGGTAATGCAATGAAAGGCTGCAGCTGCTGTGCACTGTAACTGAACGGCCAATTTCACAAATGGAGTAACTCCCCGTGAGCGTAAAGTTAACTGCACTGGCCAAGTTAGTGAGGGTAGTGCCCGCGCTTACACCACCTCTGCATAACTCCACTACCGTTCATATTCCTACTAATGATAAATTGTGCTGTTCTTCCTCCTCTTTCCCGACTTGCTGTACCCAGAAGCGTTGATCCTGTGTGGGAGCGTCTCTGTGCAGTAGTCACACGTTTCGCTCCTTCATACATTTATCCCTCATTTCTTGCCCTCGCATCATTGTCATCGCTGGGAATAATATTTGAAAACTTTCGATACTATAGTGATAATTCCAAGTAATAGTTTGTTTTGCAATATGGTGGCTTTTTTCAAACTATTCACCTTAGGACGTCTGCTTGCAAATTTCAAGAACTGTAGTAACTCTGAAATCAGGCGCTTCCCCGGGGCTACAAGTATTTCCAAGAGCCTCACAGTATATTATTTCTATTCAAATGTTTATATCCTTCTGTTTTCTGCGACTTTATTCTTTCGGCCCCTGCCAGGGTCGCCACTTTCTTTGTATAGTTCTACGTACTGTCCTGCAGAGACTGGACACTGTTCGTTGGGTAATCTTCGAGACTTGTATGAATTGCCTACAGATTCCGTGGAACTCAATTTTGCTCGAGTTGTGTAATTGTTGCTACACCTCACCCGGGCATCTCACAGCTCTGCTAATTGGGCAACACCGCAGCTCTTGCACACCCTAGTCGGTGTGTCAGTAAAGAGGAAATTCCTCCTTTATATGCTGAACCAAACGGTGCTGATCTGCTCTGTATTTTTTTATCTATATTTTTCATCGACGGGAACCGAAGTTGGTATTTTTCACTGATGCAAACCGGAGTCTGTATTTTTCCCCAATGCGAATGGAACCTTATACATATTAGCCATCTGTGCGAACGGACGTCAGTGTTTTTCATCGACGCTAACCAACCCACCAACTGAAGTATACATACGTCGTTGGTTCTTTTAAGATAACCTAATGTATTTTGGATCTCATCGGTAATGTTGAAAGAGTAAATGTGATTATTAAACCGCCTTTAGTCGCTACTACTGCTACTGTAATTACGATAATTGTCTTAGCTGAAAATGCCGCTATTGCTGCTGTTGATATACGCAAGCTGATGCTGCTGCTGCTCTTGTTATTGCTCTTGGCGCTCCTCGCTACCACTGTTGTTGTACTAGATTGTGCTAGTTGTCAGTTACTAGCTAAGGCGATTGTGGTTGCTGCTCTTCCTTTCACATATCGTGTCTAAGTCGCAGCAGCATCCGCAAATTTTCATCTACGATGGCAGTACACATAGAGCAAATATCCTGCCAGCCCCGTCGCCTCTCGTAGTTTTTTGGCTACATCTCGTCCTTACGTGACCATGCAGGACACCAAGCAAGTGGTTGCGTACGTAAGTATGGTCACGGTAGATGTCGCTGCGAATGGCAACCTAGGAGCCACATGCATCGCAATCCCTTTTATAGGCAGTCCCGGCTGTCGACCACAGCCCATTTGACATCGCAGCGAATGAATGCTAGCGTGCATTTAAATTTCGGCGTCGACCGCGTGTTCTCCCAAACCAAGCCCCTCCCTTTCTCTTTGTCCACTTCTCTCTTCCTGCTTTCCTCTCGTGTTGTACATTTTGTGTAGATATCTTTCGCAACCTAGCTAATATAATTATTATTAGTGTTACGATCACCGTATCTTGCGGTTTGTGTTTCTATTGTACAGCAAAAATAACGTTGAAATATTTTATCTGTATTTTTGTTCATAGTGCGTGTATTGATATGAACATCGTGTATATAGTATGTGCTGTTCTGCGTGTAGAGTGTAGCGCTTTCGGTCGGCAGTTTGCGGCGGTGTAGATAAATACCATGAGGTACTACAGCTACGGTGAGCGTGTGTGTAGATAGCAAGGTTGGAGTGTGAAGAGGGTGGCCAGCTACCCAGGATCGCTCCAAGTGTACGAGGCCCCGGTCTCTCTCAGCTCACTGCTAAGCAATTATTCAGTTGAAATTTTTTTTTGCCATGTAGACCTGTTTAGATTTTATTACTACTCATATGATTCTATTATTGTATCTATTTAATTCTATTGTTATGGATAGCTCGTTTCTCTAATAAATGTAAAGATAACCTTTTGAGCTACGATTTTCTTTATCATCAGGCTACGCTACTGCAATATTTACGTCAACTTTTCCCTATAGACGATGGCACCGTGAGAGATTGGAGATGCTCTGCGCCTTATTTCCTGCCAGTGGTCGCGTGCTGGCCACTTGAGATCAATATACAGTAACTTGTCCGAGTATCCGAGTTCGCAAATTCCTAAGACTTCGGCGCGATGCCACTTAGTATTGCTGCGTAGGTGATTATTATTCTACTACCACTACCGTACTTCAACTTCACGCATTACCTATTTTGTGAGTGCATTTTCTATGAGAAAAAGGGTTACTCTAGGCTTTAATGGGGTGAAGGCAGGCACTCACGACAGTCAAGTATACTGTGGGGGAAAATAAATATTCGTACACCATGAAACTGCTTGTTTAAAAAATCTAGCGAACCAAAAATGAATATATTGACAGAGTATTCATTTTTTTAAGTGTTGTCAGTGAATATACGTCAACAAAGCCGAAAACTATTATGAATTATATAAATTATATAATATTTCACATACCTGAGGTTAAAAATATAGAGTACATACTTTCAAAACGATTTTTTTCATTTCAATATTGATTTGACTGTTCAAGAACTTTCCAGAACCTTCTAGATTTTATATTAGCAGTGTGCTATAGTCCATGAACAGTTTTGAGGTCTTTATTTCGAGCGACATCGTAGAAGAAGGTTGTAACCATGGCAAAAAGCAAGGAGCTTACAAATTCTCTAAAGACTTTATTAAAGAATGGAAATCCGGGAAAAGTTATAGGCAAATGTCACTGACACTCAAAATACCGTTTACCACCATCGAGGTCATTTATGAAAAGGTTATAAAGTTTGGAAACCGTCGAAAACAAACTTAGATCTGCCAGGGCGCGGGAAATTTCCCCAAGAACTTCAAGGAAAGTGTCCGAAAATCCCGTGACTACTCCCAAAGAGCTTCAGGAGGACTTGCTAGCAGCAGGGACAAGCGTTAGCCTTCGTACAATAAGCCACGAATTGCTTCAAAACCGTTTAAGTTCTCAAACTCCTCACAAAACTCCCCTGCTGTCGAAATGAAATGGGGAAGCTCCTCAGAGATTCGTCCGTGAGCACAAGGACAAGCCTGTGTAGTTCTGGGGAAAGTGTTTTGGTCGAATGAGACTAAAATAGAGCTATTAATTATTATGTCGAAAGGATTTCACGACCCAAATTGGATCGGTTGAGCGATGCTCAGCTCTACACTCTAGCGCCAGGTACATCCCGCGACTTAAAGCCCAGAGCACTTTGCGAATAATGTGCGCTGTTCCAAGCAGAGCGCTCTTCTGGAAGGTTCCTGGATGGAGATGGCCGCACTTCAGCTCTCGCAGGGCTGTCTTGAGATTCTCGGACATTGCACCCAGAGCTCCGATGATCACTGGAATGACGTCGACCTTCATCTGCCACATCACAGTTTCTGGAGTTCGATGGCAAGGTCCCGGTACTTTTCCTTCTTCTCAGTTTCCTTGTCGAATATTCTGGAGTCGAAGGGGATTGAGACGTCGATCAGTTTGGCCGACTTCTCCTGTTTGTCTTTGACGACGATGTCCGGTCGGTTGGCGTGAAGTACTCCATCAGTTTCCTTCCGCTTGTCGCAGTAGATTTGCACGGCTTCGTTTTCAACCACGGGTGCGGGTTCGTGCTCGTACCACATCTCATGACCGGGAAGTTATGGATCTGCAGAAGGGTCCAGTGAATGTGTCGAGCCACTTTTTCGTGCCTGCGCTTGTACTATTATTATAAAGAGGATTTTCCCGCCGTATCAGAAATGAAAACTATATAACAGCGACCCAATTTTATATAATATAGTTTATAAGTTGAGTCGAACGCAGATGAGCTCTTTCAGCACAATCTCGGCCAGCTGCACCAAGTCTGGAAAGAAATAGGGCGCGATTATTTCTAGCCCTACACTGCTGGGCCGAACGTAATCGGTCAACCGTGCTTCACAGGAAAGGAGACGAAAAATGAAAATAGAAGAAGACAGAAGAAAGCGAACACTCGTGCGGGGGTCCCTTCCATGGCTCCCCACACGGGAGCAGCTAAAAATCCCATGGGATGGGTCGCTTACCACCAGTCGGCGGCCCACCTCGCGGAACAGAAGGGGAAATATTGGGAACCTACCTAACTCTACAAAACTAACCTTCTCAGTAGGAACTGCGGCCAGATGCTACATTCCCTGCGGAGGAGGCACTCGGGACCCTTGGGTGCATGATTCCCAAACATAGTGTGGCAGGGAAAGGGTCCGCCACAATATGCCCCTGAGGGTAAATAGAGCTATTTGGACGAAATTCAAAGAACCACGTATGGAGGAAAGACGGAACGGTTTTTGAACCAGGAAAAACACCATTCTCACTGTGCAATTTGGTGGAGTAACGTTATGATTTGGAGATGCTTTTCATCACGTGGAACAGGTACCATTTATAACATAGAAGGGAGAATGGACGCTCACATATCGCTCGTTTGCGATAACCGTGCCATAACTCAAAAATTTGAATTTTGAGTTATGGCCACCATCATAAAGCCCGCGTCAAGTTCTATTAGTGACAATAACGCCATAACTAAGTCTGTAAATGTGGGCGCTTGAGAAAGGTCATTATTCAAGTGATAAATATGAAAACACAGCCCTCAGGGGCATATTGTGGCGGACCCTTTCCCTGCCACAATATTTTTGGGCATCACGCACCCAAGGATCCCGAGTGCCTTCTCCGCATGGGAATGTAGCATCTGGCCGCAGTTCCTGCTGACGAAGTGAGTTTTGAAAAGTTAGGTAGGCTCTCAATACTTCCCCTTCTGTTTCGGGAGGTGGGCTGCCGATCGAGGTGGCTGACCTATTCCCGCTAGCTTCTCCTTTCTTGTATTTCGTTTCCTTCCCCTGTGCGGCGTAACTGAGCGACACCGTTCAGCCGCGCCCGGGGGTTGGAGATGCTGAACTTGCGCCTTGTTCCTGTCACTAGCGCACTGACCACTCTGAGACCTACCGGCAGAAAAGCCGAGACAAAAATCATTGACAATTTAAAACTCGCCCTAGTCGGCGCACGAGCCTGTGGTAAACACAGGAATAGTTCGGCGCGATATAGGCAGTGTGCCACTGAAGCGCTAGTAAAAACTTCTACTACTACTAAAGATGACTACAGTGGCAAACTCTTTCAACGTTGAAATCCAAACAGCTATATATAGCTCTTTTTAGCACTCTCACAGAGTCTGATATACACATTCTCCCTACATCGAACCTCTCATTTCAAACTGTGCACATTGAGTAAATAATTAAAGAAACACAAGGAAAGTGATTTTTCAATATGCAGTAGGTCGATGTAGTAATTTTTATTTTCCACCTCGCTTTCTTCCTCCTTTGAGCGAAAATTTTCGATCTACTGAAGTTGTATCATTATACGGGACGGAATTTCAAATACAACTATGCTTGACTGCTTGCTAATAAAACTTAGTTTTTTGCAGATCATTTCAGGGAAGAAAGGAAGGTTGTGCTGCTCAGCTCAAGTGAGCACTTGTGTTATGTTGAGTTGGCCGTTGTTGTGTATCCTGTATTAGCATATTAGTAGCGTGTCATCCCATACTTCTCGCCGTCATATTTGAGGGCACGAGTTCTCTAGTCCAGTCATAAGCACGAACTTCTGACGTCACACACGCGATCTTGACTATGCTGGGTATACACTAGGCATTTACACAGACAACTTGATGCCAAGGATGCGAAACTCGGACGTCATTTATGCCATGGTATATATATTGCGCGCGTTTGGTGGATTTGCGCGATCGATTGATCGCGCAAATCCACCAAACGCGCACAACATATATATCTATGCTACCGATTTTAAGTATGTATCGAAACGGCGCGTGAGCTGCACATCAAGCTCATTGCTGCCCATCCGAGCAACTAGTGGGGAGTAGAAATATTTGCGTATGTGTCCCTGGCATAGTTGACGAGTGATAGATCCAAATCTATTTGCCATAAGTGAAAAGAAATTAATAGCGCTAAGAGCAATTGTAAAATTAGCACTGCAAGGTACCAAAGACAGATCTATAATATGTAGACACAATCTACAGTATGTACACACAATCCCGTTACATAACTGTGTCTTGGCTATTGCTCTATATTGGCTATTACTTTCTGTTCTTAGAGAGAATAATCATAAATTAATTAACAAGGTTCACATGCAAGGTTATGCCCCTTCATTATTACTAGAGCCCCGGATTTCTTGCAGTTTACGGCGTTAGTGCGATAAAAGCTCTACCGTAAGTGCAATAACTGTAATGAAAGCAATAAACGCAATATATTAGGCCGTGTTCACACGTCCCTCATCGTAACGCGTTCAGTCAAGCTTATTGATGTGGCGCGTTGATTTGATAGAGGCAGCTGCAGGAAACTCGGGAGACTGAAGGATGAAACTTGCCTTTTTTTAACTCGCTGCGTCATTCAAGTTCAGCAAACAGAACCTAAAATGCTAAAATTATCCTCTGCAGCGTTCACAGATCATGGACAAGTCGACAAAAAATGTGTTGTTGTTTCCTTTTTACCGTCACTTTAATGATCAGAATCACTGTGCTCCCGCTTAAGTCAAGAAAACTAGAAAACCTGAAAATGTTGTAGGAACACGGACGCCACCTTTAATTGATTTGGAAGCAAAATTGATAGCTCTGCGCTGATTTTCTCTTCTATCGGTTCATCAGGTTATAAATATTTTGGAAATAGGCTGTTCCTATCAAAATCAGGCTATAAGATTATAGGATACAAATGTGATTTCGAACCGACGCGAAATATGAGCGAAAATGTGAAGAAACTATATCATAACTGAACGCGCGGGGTCACCCTAAACACCGAAATCGGCTGAAATCAGGCGAAATCTACCGAAATCAGCCCAAATCTACCGACTTGGATTCGAAAGGGAACTGCTTAGCAACGGTAAAGCCTGAATTATAATCCAAATAAATAATAACCCCCACCCCAACACCTTCACACCTCTAAGAGATGGGCTAACTCTTATAAGTTGAAAATGACGTATTAAGGTTTTAATTGCAGTTTTACGAGGCGGATTGAAGCTGGCAGTATTATAATAAAATACTAAAGAAATAGTCTGTATTGTAATGCATTTATCTTGTAATTTGTATCTCAATTATACCTGCAATAAATCAATTAAATTATGGTTTGAGATACGTTTCTTGTATCATAGATTGTGAAATTGGTCATAACTAAAATAATCTTGAACTGAAGGGATAATAAATTGTGTTTTTCATCTATAGTGAGTAGTTTTTCATTGGGAGAACGCCTATTGAGTGACTATATGTAATAGATCAAGTTTGAATAAAAATATCATCAACAGAGACCCTATCAAAACATTTAAAACTCGGTTATAAACTCGGTTACACTATAAGACTAGAGCACTCTGAGAGTGCATACCTACGCCAAGCAAGGCAGCGGTAACGAAAAATTCAAATCGGCTCTGAAATCATGATTTTCTTTATATCAACACCAAAATCCGATCAATTGTGCCCTTTGATAATGTTAACAGCATCCGTAATTTTCTGTGAGATCCGTTCATAACTTTTTGAGTTATGCTGCTAACAAACATTTCAATAAGCTTTAGTCAGACACACAAACGGACCAACCGATCATCACCAAAATTTAGTCAATCGTGTCTTTTAACATGACTAACAATTCCTCAAAATTTCATAAAGATTTATCTATGATTTTTTGAGTTATTGCGCTCACAATCATATAATCAAACACAGTGACAAACGAACGAACGAAAAATCATCACAAAAATTTGATCATTTACTCTCTGTAATAAACTCAACAACTCATGTAAATTTCATGAAAATTCGTCTATTGCTTTTTAGGTTAAGGCACTAACAGAAAATAGGCAGACAGACAAACAAACAATCGGATTTAGAAATCATCGCCAAAAGTTAATTATCTGTTTCTCCTAACTTACCTAACAATCCCTGTGAATTTCGTCGAAATCAGTCCATACCTTTTTGAGTTATCTTGATGACAAACAGACAGAATAACAGACAGACAAAGCCGACGAAAACATAACCTGCTTGGCGCAGGTAATAAGGTAACACAATAGATAGCTACTAGTTACTCAACTCTGTAGTTAGTATGTAATACGCAGCAAATTTCGCGCCCATTACACGAACAAATGTGCGCACTATAGCCCTTTACTGTTGCCTCTGCCATCTGCAGAGTATTTTACTAATAATTTGGGTTTAGAAAATAAATGCAAATATTAGTTTTATTTATGTGTCATTAGTCATTACCTTCCCGTGTAGCCTTCGAATCGATCATAGCTGTACTGTGAGATGCTGTGGATCTCATGTTTAATTACCTCCGCCAAGGAGGTTATGTTTTCGTCGAAATTGTCTGTCTGTTGGTCTGTTATTACCTCCGCCAAGGAGGTTATGTTTTAGTCGGGTTTGTCCAGGAAGTAAAGCATGCAACGGGAGCACCCAGTGTGACTGAAATAAAACATAGCCGTGACCGCACGTAGCAAATTTACATCACATCGACGAGTCGAAGTATTTGAGTGTGGGACCTCAGGCCTTCATAGGTTGTTTTCTTGGACATATCACCGTAGTTTTTCGATTTATTTCATTCCATCTCCCGCTCATGACTGGCCAGCTACTTGAGCTGCAAAATATCGTAAAATGTTGTCACCAAGTACAGAAAGTTCGAGCAATGGCTTACTGTTCCTGTGGTTTTTCTCGCGTACAGAATTGGCTATAAATAGTGCTTATATTTGTTGGTAAAGAATAAATATGTTCTGTGAAGAGTATTGTGAACTGAATATGAAGTGTAAATATGGCTTGAATCAAGAAAGAGAAGTTAAATCGGGTCGTCGAAAGGGGACAAATTCGGCGCTAGTATTGTGAAAGTTTCCACCCACATGCACTGCAATTTTCTATAGATAATTGCTTAATAAGTGTATATTACGTTCATTTATCTATATACTAGAGATGAATTTCGCATTTCAAGACAATTTTCATGGTTAAATTAGTTAAAATACTCCTAGGCTGCTCTGCCATAGATTCGTCTATGATGACGTCACTTTTTGGTGCTAATTTCTCGTGAGTCCTCCCGTTACGCTCTTTGCTTCCTGGGTTTGTCTGTCTGGCAGTCTCTCTACCTGTCTGTTATTCTATCTCTCTGTCACCAAGATAACTCAGAAATTTATGGACGGATTGTGACAAAACGTACATGGATTGTCAGGTATATTAGGAGGAACAGATGATCAACATTTAGTGAAGATCTGTCCATCCGTTTGTTTGTTTGTTTGTCTGCCTATTTTTTGTTAGTGCCATAACTTAAAAAGTAATGGACGAATTTTTATGAACTTTGCATGAGTTGTTGGGTTCATTACAGAGAGTAAATGATTACATTTTTGTGAAGGTCTGTTTGTTTCTTTGTTTGTTTGTCTGTTCGTTCGTTTGTTTGTCACTGTGTTTGGTTTTATGTTTATTAGCGCAATAACTTCAAAATTTTTGTCTGTCTGTCAGTCTCGATCTCTACCTGTCTGTTATTCTATCTCTCTGTCACCAAGATAACTCAGAAAGTTACGGACGGATTTTGACAAAACTTACATGGGTTGTCAGGTACATTAGGAGGAACAGATTATCAACATTTGGTGAAGATCTGTCCATCCGTTTGTTTGTTTGTTTGTTTGTCTGCCCATTTTTTGTTAGTGCTATAACTTAAAACAGAATGGACGAATTTTTATGAAATTTGCATGAGTTGTTGGGTTTATTACAGAGAGTGAATGATTAAATTTTTGTGATGGTCTGTTTGTTCGTTCGTCTGTTTGTCACTGTGTTGGGTTATATGTTTGTTAGCGCAATAACTTCAAAATTATGAATGCATCTTTATAAAATTTTCAGGAATTGTTAGTATACTGTTAAAAGACATTATTGATTAAATTTTGACGATGATCGGTACGTCTGTTGGTGTGTTTGACATATGTTTGTTGAAATGTTTGTTAGCGCGATAACTCAAAAATTATTGATGGATCTTCATAAAATTTTCAGGAATTATTACTCGTGTCAAAACACATAATTGATTGAATTTTGGTGGTGATCGCCTTGTCCATTTGTGTTTTTTACTTATATTTGTTAAAATGCTTGTTAGCAGTATAAATCAAAAAATTATGAACATATCTCCAATCTCCAATAAAATTACAGACCTGTTAATATTATCAAAAGGCGCAAGTGATCAAATTTTGGTGTTGATAGAAAGAAAATCGTGGTTTCAGAGGCGATTTGAATTTTTCGTTACCGCTGCTTTGCTTAGTGGAGGCATGCGCTCTCAGAGTGCTCTAGTTAGGTTTGCTTTACCTTTGCATTTTCACGCAATCAAGGAAATTGAAATCGCTCACAACTTTTGGAAAAATTTGGTTAGACATCTGAAAAAATCATTTTCTAACCTGCGTGCATATTTTTTACTTAGTTATCATCTCCGAGCTTAAAGCTATTTTATCATTATTTTCTCAGAAATTGCATGGCTGATAGCCCATTATTACTCCAACATTTACTACACTAGGCTTCGAAGCTACTTGATTTTTTGCAATTGCCTTAGTTTGTGATTTCACACTATGTGTTAAAATTTTTAAGCATGAGGAAATCAGGAAAACACTTCTTTTATAAGTATTATCTTCAGCACACTAGAGAAGAACTACGAAAAATTAGTGTATAATTTTACAATAGGAAAATACGAAAAAGTAAAAAAAAAATAAATCAAACAAATCAATAAAATTGAAAATTATAGATTTTTTTTTTTAAATAATCACCAACCCTGTCAGCAATAGCCCTCGTTTTGTGTGGAAATGTGAAAATATATATAAATATATATATTAGGGGTAATTCAGCAGATTTCGGCCGATTTAGGTCGATTTCGGTCGATTTTGGTGTTTAGGATGACCGGATGCGCGGCATCATTCACTTGTGAAGAACACTTCGACGTGTGGACAGAGACAGAAAAGTTGACGCACAGCTTCAGTTCATTTTGTGATTGAACGCGTTACGATGAGGGACGTGTGAACTCATCCCTAGATAACATAAAATATTGCATTTATATCTTGCATTGTTGTATAAGTCACGTGACTTTATTATAACTGATAATAAATGCCATTGATAATAAATGACACGAGGTGTCACAAGACTTCATACACTATGAGAACTGGTTACCGTATCAATTACTGTTCAATATTTTTGTTGTGGTAAAAATATAATTGAGTTGCGAAATTTCAAAATTTGACTACTGTATTAAATTTTTGTAACCTTTTACATTCGGAGGCTACAACTTGGGAAAAGGTAAAGCGAGATACTGTATTCGCAAGACTCATTCTCGCCATTGGGAAGAATTGTCAATTAGCATAAGCGCAATGTACACCAACAATTGCTATGAAACTGATATAAGTGTCCGTTGATCCACTGACATGCTATTCCCGTTTGCTATCCGACCTTTTTTTGGTCCCTTCAATTTTTTGCTGTATTCGTCTTTTCCTTGTTTCCTATTGCTTCCACCCCTTTTGCTTAGGTACAATAAGAGCAATTTTTAGAAGCTATAACTGCAATATTTTAAGTGCAATAAATCCGGGCTCCAATTATTGCATCCACGAAGTGGATTATATGTTTGTCATTGTTTCTTTGTCTGCTAGCTATCAAAATCAAAGGGTTCTGAAAGGATCTTCATAAATAGTTACGCCGTGCGCAGACGAGCCACATAATCGCTAATTTCGACGGAACAATATTGTAGTTGATCCAGCTAGCCGCGACATGTTAATGCACAAGGAGCAGCAGCAGCAGCAGCAAAAGGAGCTTGCGGTTGCAGTGTTCTAGGGTAAGATAATTACGAGTTGCCTAAAAATAGAAAAATATTGGCTTTAGAAATTTTATTGTCCATACTTATTCCTTTTACCTTGTACCCAGCCACTAACTAGTTTATACTGTCCTGAACCTTATAATCGAAACTTCAAAATGTACGTTCTACTGGCTACCATCGCTCCCTCCTAGATACATATTCCTTTCGTACTTTTCACATTGCAGATGGAATTGCAACCATTAAACGTAAAGTTTTAAGAAAAATGCAGGCTCTACATGCCGTAGTAGTGAATACATAAAAGAGATAAATTGGTCTGAAAGTTGCTATGAAATGCTTGTAGCAACGAGACGAAAAAGATTGGCCTTGACCCATCCTGCTGAATTGACTCCTCGGGCAACTTTTTCGCCGAGCCTGATGAACGCAGTCAGTGAATGGAGTCACTGGGGAATGTAATATTGCGCAACTTTGGAAAGCCCATTATGCTGGAATCATGAACTGCTTTGCCGATGATAAACATAAGGGTTACGTTGATGGC
>LQNS02278161.1:3490332-3506058 GCA_001587735.2 Parhyale hawaiensis
AATGTACATAAATCACCCCGTTTTACAGTGAGAAGTCCATCGCGCGGTTTTCCGTTAATAACTTCAATACAAAAAAACGTACATCTCTACAAATTGACATGAACGTACCTTGAAACATCGTATACAAACAAGTGTGAAAAGTTTCAACTTCCTAGCCCCAGCCATTTTTTAGTAATTTTAAAGTATGCAGAAAATGCGATGAATCACCCCGGTCGACGCTATTCCCGGAACGTTCCGGGAAACTGAAACCAAGCCGGAATACCGGAAAGCTTCGGCATTTCCTGGAAAAAGTCCGGCAGAAGTTCCGGACGTTCAGAAGAATTCCCGAAAGTGACGCTGCGCAGATACTGAAATTCGCCTATTGCGCAGCGTCTCTTCCGGGAGTTTCCCGGAACGTTCTGGGAATACCCCGGAAAAGTGAAAAAAGTCCGGGAAAACGAGAAGGCAACCACCGCCATTTTTGTTCAGTATGCGTCTGCACACAGTAGTTTCATTTTCGTTCATTAACGTGCGGCAAACGGGGGTTTTTCTGGCATAAAATATCCTGGAAATAGTTTCAATTTGCCGGACATATGTCCGGAAAAACAGGGTTTTTCCGGGAATTGAAATTTTCTCGTTTTCCCGGAAATTTCAGTTTCCCGGAACGGCCTCCCCCGTGCTGTCCGGGAAAATTTGTTCTTGGCTCTATCTATGTGTTTGCCATTGATAATGGAGTACCTAGATTGTCTAATGCTGACTTATCCTAACTCTTTTATTTCATGAACAAACTATAATTACAGTCCCAAGTGGTGCTAATGGTGATGGAATCCATTTGAGGTACAAATGTGATAATTCTGAATCTTGAGCTGCTGTGTTAATTCGATTGCATTGTTACTTTATATTTGTATATTAATGAGCTATATTATTATGGGTTAGTGACAGTAATATTTTTTATTCTATTATTTGCTAATTGTATTGAACATCCACTAATATGTTCATTGTAGCTAATTATTTTACAAATCAACTGATAACAATTAGACAGATAAGTAGCTAAATAAAAATGCCTGCAGTATTCTAGAAAATGAAAATGCCACTCTTCTCATTGACCATTGTCAAGCAAATGTTCAAATAAAACTAATAGGTGGAATTTTTAATCAATTTTTTTGGAGACTTTAGATCAAGGTTTCATTCTTTTGGAGTTACAGTAAGTTAAATATAGGTTATTTTTGAGAACTTATGAAGTTTTTGAAAACTTCTCAAAAACTATTATAGAATACACCAGTGTTTCATTACTTGACACAGGTGGTAGCTTTATTTCTGCACCACGATGTGCAATAATCATGACAAAATCTTCTCCAAACAAAAAAATTAGGCATGTCAAAAAAATAGTTTCTGCTTTATAATTATTACTGAATTATAAATCATTAAATATATGAAAATTTAATATCCTAAATGGTGCCAATGATGCAAAATATAATTGTAAATGAACAAAAAACAATAAACAATATTTAGCTTAATATGTCTGTAGGTATATATTGGTAAAAAAAAATTTTGGGCATATTTAGCTAATGTTTACATTAGCCTAACTACTATTTGGGAGTCGGGAGTTGGAGTTGGAAAATCTTGAAGGACCAGGAGTCTGAGTTGGGAGCCAGAAATTCTGGAGGGCCTGGAGTCAGACCTTGAACCATCCGACTCCACAACCTCGGTTTCTCATACTATTAAAGTCGTTTGAAATCTATGATGTTTACCAGTCCATAAAAGCTTATGAGTCGTTGTTAAGGATTCATGAACATCATTTCTGGGATTAACAGTGTTGTTTTGTGTGTGTGTAGCACTCACTACCTCTGTTCTGGTGGTTTGTTTCAGCTGGATTCTATGTAGCTATCCGTTGTTGCACAGACATTATTTTGCTGCTAATTGTGCTTGTTTCAATGCAATGTGACTCTCCCTGGAAATTGTAATAGAAGTGCAATTCAAGTGTTGATCTTAAGAAGTAACAGTGATGAAATATTAGTGTTTGTAACTTAGCTCCTGAGGAAATAACGAGTCCTAGTACCTAGATTGTCGAGTTCTGCTGTGGATAAACAAGTGAGTTGTTTGTTAACTATTGCTTGTGTTTAGTGTTCATTCTCTTCTTTTGACACGGTTAAGCTTAATCTGGAAGCTACCATACTGTTTTTCTTTCTTGCGTTTGTTGCTGGACACTGTAATTTCTATTTGTAACTACTGGTTTATACACTTTTATATATGCATATACTGTACTTCATTATATCATGTAGGTATGCTAAAGCTTCCTTTGTATAATTATTTACCATTTTATTTGCCTTTTCCGTGCAGTTTCTTGATAATGTTTGTGTAAATTTACCTTATTAAGCATGCCTGTCTTTTCCATACCTCGTCTGTCTTCCAAGTTTTTTTAGCTTGCCTCCTGATATACAGTGGTGATTCTGGATATTAGTTAAACAACCTTGGCCTGAGCTAATAAATTCCGAAAATGTTGGCACTTATTACTAAGCTCACCTCTTTAAGACAACATTTGAAGTTTGAGCAATACCCACCTACATATATATAATTCTTATTGTGTGATGGTAAAATTGGGAATAGGCCTAAAGCTAATAATACATATTATTAGCTTCTCTTGTGCGTCAGTTGCTAGTAATAACAGGGTTGTTGAATTGGAAGGAGGAATGTCAACTCAGGCTCATTGAATTGGTGGGTGCCCAGTTCGTTGCAGCCAAAAGTCTGTACCGGTAACGCCTTACCTAGTAGGTATAATTAGCTAGTTATCTGTAATGGCAGAACTAGTTTTATTCCAACTTAAACCCCCGAAACAAATTAGTGTCCAGCGTGGACTCGCTGCACGCAAAACCTTCCACACTAACCCTGATTCTACAGCCCCCATCATAATCCTTGTTATGAATAAAACCGCCTCAAGGAACGAATTAACCCTTCAATTTAGATTCTAGTTTAATGATTCTTGCAAGAATATCACTATTCTGTTGTGGCATGTGGTAGCTAGGTATAGGCCTATAGCTATACCGTACCATATATATAGTTGAGGTGAAATTTACTTCACCGGTATAGGGTAGATAGCTCTTTAATGTTCCTCAACGCTCATACGGTAGCCTACTACCTACTACAGTACTTCTACAAATTATTTTTTTTCATAAAAAGTAATTTTGAGAGTGCGATCTAAAAATTATTTTATGAAGTTATTTCATCAGTGCTTTTAGATAATTTAATATTCAGAATGCAATTTCAGATCATGTAAACCTTAAATGTTAAGCTCCCTCTTCCCAAAAACAATAGGTAGGTACGTTTCCTTGTAAACTCTTGCATTATTTTAAGTCAGTCATAAGTAGCGTTGCTGGACAGTACCTACAACTTTACCAAGGCTTTTGAAAACATCACAGCTAGTGCGGATTCACTGCAACCCACGCAAGAAATTCGTCTTCATTGAGGACTACGGTTCCGTAATCACCTGTGAGAGTAAGACCTACTATAATTGAAATCACCGTGGTCCGGTTCTAGCTACTTAATGTGCAATAATTATACACAG
This sequence comes from Parhyale hawaiensis, assembly GCA_001587735.2. Taxonomy (NCBI): domain Eukaryota; kingdom Metazoa; phylum Arthropoda; class Malacostraca; order Amphipoda; family Hyalidae; genus Parhyale; species Parhyale hawaiensis. The sequence goes on from LQNS02278161.1 coordinate 3,493,874, forward strand.
CCGTAGGTTACCAGCTTGAGATTGCAAACTCACTGGCTTAGGATGTGAGACTTTCACACCACAGCCGTCATATTCTCATAAACACTCCCTAGTTTCTGTAGAATTCTGGTGCTTTTTTGAACAAAAACTTCGTCCTTAAAAACCGGTACCTATAGCATGTAGTTGGATTTGACGATTTTTCTAATTCCCCATATTTCGTATTGCTTATATGTTTGCCAAAAAATTTGTCATCAGGTTGGGCTGAAAGTTTCTACTGTCAGTTTGGTTCCTGCCGGGGATATAGGATATTCCATAGGGTCAGTTTAGTTAGGTTTGCCTATCCAATGTTTGGGGAGTCGATGTTCTGCTACTACTATGGAGAGTAGCGCCCCCAGGGGGACTCCATAGGTTACCTCAGTGACAGCTAAACTTTTGGGACATCTTTCTTTCTTGCCCACTTGGCTTCCTTGCATCTTCATACTCCTACTGATGCTGCTGTCCTCAGTTCTACTTAGTACCCGATGAGCTGCTCTCTTGCGTGTTGCTTCTATGCGGGAATACGCTCGTGCAGTTGTTCCATGCTAGTCTTTGCGTGCTCTATAGTTTGACCAGGGCTGACATATCACCGGAGTCACCACGTAGGCCTATAATTTCAGCGGGTGCGGCTTGACCCAAGCTGGCAGAGGTACCTATTAAAAAATGGTCGGGGCCTCGGTCGGTATTTCGCGCACTGCATGTACTTTCTTTTTCCCTCTTTGTATCACAGTGTAGGTACGGTGTTGGGAGGGAGGCTTAAACTAGGAATATAGATAAGTAACGATGATAACTTGAAATTATGCTAATATATCCTAGGGAACCAAAATTTTCGCTTTTACTCGTTTATGAGAATGGGCCCCTCACCAATCAATTGTCACTGTTACCTTTACTGTAGAGTTGGGAACGCACTCGTCTAGCTGGCATATGCGTTGCAAATTTAAACGATGAGGTTGATGAAGTGATGTGGAGAGTGGTATCTGAGTGCCTTGTGAAGAGTTAAGTCAGTCATTTAATCCCGTATCTCCACTAGAATGCAGGGTCTCTGAGCAGTAGTTTGATATTTTTTTGGGGCGAGGAGTTAAAGTCTGACTCTGGCTGAATTTGTCGGACTTGACCCATCCCACTCCAAAACCCGTCCCTAGTAGAATGCAAGGGACCTAGAGTTGCATCGTTGTCGTTCATTGAACGAGGCAAACTGTGCATTTTTTTTTGTCGTTAGGCTATGCAGGCGACCACGATTTCCGGTCGTACCTATCCTCAGAGCAGAGTCAGAGGCACTGGATAGGTACGGTTAGGTTCACCCATCCTAGGTTATGGGAAGTTAAATATTGGGTTGCGCCGATCTGTCCCGCCAAACAAACCCTGCTCGCTGACTAGGAGAAAGCAGACACCGGACAACCACGCTTCGCAGTGTTTTGTCGTGTGGGGGCCATGCAAGGCAATCGCTTAGCTACCCCACTAATTATGACTTTCAGCTCCAACGTCGTCTCGATACGGTACTTATTCATTGTAGCTACAATGCAAGTCGATTGCCAAGCTACTGATGGACATACTCTTCTGGGCTAAACCCGGAATCATCTTCAGCCCTATATCCATCCCTTGTATCTACCTCTTTCTCTCTTCCTGTCTCTTAGGCGAATTGACGCTAATGCCTAATGAGCGTATTTTTCAAACTCCGCGTCCTAATGCGTTGCTGTGCCCATTGAAGTATAAATAGGACCAAACCGCAATGGTTCCCCAGTTCTAGTTTTCTTCAAATTTAAAGAGATATCCGAAATTTTTGTAATGACACTTGTTAAGCTATCTCACTTAATAGCTAACACTCCCTACGCATCGCAGTGAACAAAGCAAGTAGGGATGTTTCATTTTTTCTCACCGAAAAGCTCCATCCCATCCCGTTTTTAGATGGTGCTGTGCCTACCGATTAGGTACCGAGTTGGGATTCTTACCAGATTTGGGGTCAGGGGTCGGAAACTACCTGGACTCCTTAGTCGTTTAAATAGAAAATAGGCGTATCTTGTTACGAAACGGTCGGAATTGGCAGGAATGTAATATCTTTTAGGTACGAGGAGTGAAAATAAGAAACTGACTGGGATGCAGGAATAGGAGTCGGACTTGATTAATGCGACACTTCAGCTGTGGTGCCTACGAGAACTTGCATATTGTTTACCAGAGATGAAAGGGTGGTAAACCTGCAGTCGAAACACACACTATTCATATACTTCAGTTGCGAAATGAAGCACATATTGGTACCTACCGTAATTTTCATCTGTCCGTTCTCTGTATGTAGGCCTAGCCTCCTAGCTCCTAGGTAGGTAACGACCGGGTTGCGGAATCGACCGGATCAATTTCGACTCTGACTTCTCAGTTCAAACAGTTTCCGACTCTGATTCCTTAGACAAAAAAAAAAAAAAAATTATCAACTCAAACTTTTTCTTAACAAAGTAGACTAATTTTTTTTTCGATTCTATAATCCGAGCCATGATGTAAGTAGCTGCTGCTGCTAATACCATATCTACATGCTGTAAATGTGCCTCCGTGCGCGCCATTCCTCTTTTGTTTGTAGCGACACTTCCTCGTATTTAATTTATCAGTCTATTGACTGGCACGGCTATTTTATAGGTATCCTATAGCTATGCAGGGTTGCGGAATCGGTGTCTTAACAGTTTTTGGGCCACAATTCGTAGTTACAGTCCTTGAGATACGAACGCAGCTGAAACTTGTATTCTTTACCTAGAGCGGAAATGCATGCAAAAATAACCAATTCTGTGGAAAAAAAGGGTTTGGCAGGTTTCAGGTCCAAGGAGTCGGAGTTGAACATTGGCTGGACGCTGGAGTCTTTGTCTGAGCCCGTAACTCTGATTTTTATTGTTGTGATTTGAAATTTGTGAAGTATTTCTCATTCTTTGGTCCCTGTTCTTGCTGATATGGTACGTTACTTGCCGATGTTCACTTGGGGGTTGACCCATAAGCGTTGGATAACGCTTCCTCCGTTTATGGAGTCCACTTTTCTCTTGACATACGACATGTCTCTTTCGCTCTTAAAACAAAGTTGCAGGAGTTAGGGAGGCTTGGAACTAGTCTAACGCAATATTCAGAAGGCATTTTGTGTCGTCAAGTTCTCCAGTCGATAATCTTAGTGCTCTGACCCAACGAAATTTATACAGATCCTGCAATATTGTCCAATGGATGATTCGCTTTCTGTGGATGGAGATTTCGTTTTGTAAATTGTATTCAGTGGCATTTTTCCCATGCCGTGAATGACTCGTCCGATAATCACATTCACGTTGTTCTGTTGTTTTCCGCTTGCAGATGGTGCTCGACATTGAACATGGGAGCATGATGGTCCTCATTGAGTATAGAACTCAGGGCCATGACCAGCGCATCGGATAATCTTGATACCACCAAACTGCCCGCCATTGAGGAGTCACCTGACTACCCTCCCGCGTCTCATCTTCTACCGAAGGGGCGCTCCCCAAACGCCTCTGATGATAAGCGGCCCAACGCCGACGGACCGAGCCAGCACACTCCTCACTCCTCCGTTAGCTCTGACTCTGTCATCAGGATACCAAAGGGCGTCACTCGGCCTGAGTCAGGCGAGTCCGGGCTGGAATCTGAGTATCCACCCGACGTCAATTCCGATTTCGACAGCGAAGTGTCCGACGAAGAAAAAGACGAAGAAGACGACGACGACGGCGGTTGTGGCGGCAGACGCCAAAACATCCCATCTTCTACTATTCCGTCCACTGGAAGAATAGGACAGAGCCTGCTTGGCACAAGCATTACACTGCGTCCAGCCGCCGCATCTGTGGCCTCACTGCGAGGTCTAGGCATTACTATATCGTCTGTCGGAGGAGACAATAAAGCAAATCAAGGAGGTGGCAATTCGTCAGAATCAGAGTACGAGAGCGAAGAAGAGAGTGGACTGCCACATCCCCGAGGGCCTGGTGACCGCACCATCTTCAGCGCCATCAGGAACTCCAGTATTGTGATCGGCAGTGCTTCCGGTGAGTAGCTAGTTTAAACTTCGGCGGTGCTTCTGGTAAGTTGCTAGTTTAACCATGGCAGTGCTTCCTATGAGTAGCTAGTTTAAATAGCTATAGGCTGTTCAATTCGTTATCGTGCTCATGTGCGATACTTGTGGACTATATATCTCCTAAAATTTAGTAGTTCCTCGAGACACGTCATTTTGATATCGTACATTTGTATAGGCTGAAGTTGCAGAGGTTTGTTGTGTCTCAACCCTAACAGAAACTGTGACCGCCCCGGAAACTATTTTACGGTTTTACAGTTTTGGGCGGTGGTCCAGAATTTTATTATGATGTTCCGTTACGCCACGTTGTTTTTATATCTTGTATATTTTTACTTCAACTTTTGATCCTGTTTGACGAGTGCTGTAGGTAGCCTCCATACGGTACTGGAAAGCATCACTATTAGAAGTTACCTCCTTATTTCGTTTTATATGAAGGTACGGTATATTCATTGCATTTGTCCATGAGCTAAGCACCTTAGTAGAAAGTTGTAATATTTATTATATCTTTGAAAGGTTATTTTTTTATTTGGAGTTATTTTAATAATTATAACTGTAAACTACCGACTGCGACATCGGTTACGGGGATGCAGGTCACCGAGTACAAACGCCTATATGTATTGAGTAAAAGGAGCGCTAAGTTCATTCAAATACACAACAAATGAACTCCGGACTCTAGAATAAGTACATCAAATCAATTATTTCGAACTTATATTGGTAAAATTTCAACTACAATGGAATTTCAATGCCGCTGAGCTTGTATCGCTCGTCGCAAGATGGCGCTCTCACAACCACTTTTCGGGTCCCGGTAAACTTTTTGCACGCTGCTGTAGCCCGCTTTTGACGACACACCTCAGCTGTTCATTGCTGCTGGACGACACCGACTGATCTGTTAGCACTATCTAGTAGCTAACGATTGAATATCTAGCAATACCTATATTATCCTCAATTGGCTACACTGTAGGTACTATATGCCGCTGTAGAGGAACGGAACGAGCTGCAGTACTTTGCTTACTGCACGCTTCTCTTTTAGCTTCACCGGCGCTGAACTGGCAATCGCGCCTTGTTATGCATAGATCATGGGTTCGTATCTCGCTAACTACCTATTGTATAGCCTATATAGATATATTAGGTTCATGCCGTCAGGGTAGGCAAGGCAGCCTGTGTCTGCCCTGAATTATTGATGGTAGTATTTGTTCCTTCTAATGCAAATTATGTGTGTACAATCCAACATTATTAAGTACCATATTGTTATACAGCAGAAAATGCAAATTGTTTTATGGGTAGGCATAATTTCCATGAGCTTTTTAATCTTTCTATTAAAGCTACGAATATAAATGACCGTGTCGTAACCTGACTAGCTTTGCCGTTGAAATAAAGGTGATAATGTAGAAGTGCTGCCACTCTAGGGCGAAACGCCCTAGTCTAGGGCGTTTTGACCATCCCTAGGGCGGCCAGTAATTAGGCGGAATCTAGGGCATTTCCCCATTTCCTAGGGCGGTATGTCTACATTCGGGGGCTATTTTCTTGCGATCATTCAGGGTTGCCAACTGGCATATTTCACTGCCAAATTTTGTCATATTTGAGCCTGGAGCCTGCACAATGCAGAGAGTTAGGGTTGCGAACTGGCGTTTTCACTGCCGGATTGGGCCAAATCTGGCAGTAAAACTTGGCCATTTGGCAGTCTAGTATGACCAACGCTAAACTTGGCAGTAAAGCGGATTTGGGATACGTGAAGAATAAAAGTTTATTTGAATGTTTCTGTTCCATAGAAAAATGTTGATATAAGCAAATCACGTCTTATAGATAAAGAAAAAAAAAAAAGTCATGTCGTCAAGCGTTTCGATGGTGCCGTGACCATTGATTGTATCGTTCATCCGTCATCCTGTGCTCAGCCAGTTATTGAAAAAAGTTATTACGTTGTGGTGCTCGAAAGAAACTTTGTTTTCGGTCAAGAGTATTGTGCAACATGTCATGACTAAAAAACAAATCAAATTCGGCAAGGTCGCACATCATGAAAAGTGCAGGCAAAAATGCCCGTGAGTTTCACTTGGAAAGAATGCCTCATAGCCAATACGGTATATAATTGCAGAACAAATTGAGCGATGTAAAATATGTTTGTCTACTCCACTGCAAGAAGTTGGTGCTTGTGCTTGCGCTTTTATGATGACTGTAGCAGACAGTTGCAACAGCGTTTATAATCCTTAATTGTTTCCTGAACGAAAGCGACCGATGGCGAATAAAAACGATGTAAATAAGAGTTTTGCAGTGAAGAGCTCAATCTGGCCGTGAAACCGACTGGATTTGACTGTAGACCTCTCGCCGGGCTTGACAGCCTTGCAGTAAGTCTGTGCAGTCAAGGAAGCAACGAGAGGACTCATAAGAAAATAGCTTCAAAAAGTGACGTCATCAATGGCATCACAGCGACAAACCTATGGCTGAGCAGCCTGCAAGTAGTTTAACTAATTTTGCCAGAAAACTCGTAAATTGCGAACTTTGTCTCATAGGCGTAAAATAAATGAAGAGAATGTATAGGTACTATTTGAGTAATAAACAATTGTCTATGGCAAATTTCTGTGGAGGCTGGTGGAAACTTCCACAACACTAGCGGCAAAACTTGGGCCGATATGGCGACCTGATTTAATTTCTTCTTTTGAACTGAATCCTTATTTGTACTTCATATTCGGTTCACAATGGTCTTTGCAGAATATATTTAAGCATATCACCGTATTTTTTCGATTTAATTCAAGTTCCCGCTCCTGAATGGTGACCTACTTGAGGTGCACTCACACGCGCAAAACACTATAAAATGTTGTCAAGAACTGAAAGTTCGAGCAATAACTGTTACTATGGTTTCTCTCGCATACAGAATATAACGTTGCTTATATTTGTTTGTAAGGATTAAGGCCCGAGGTCCCACGCTCAATACTTCAGACTCATCGATGTGATGGAAATTGCCTACCTGCGGTCACGGCTAAGTTTTATTTTAGTCCCAGTGAGTCCTCCCGTTACTCTTTGCTTCTTGGTGGAGTTTAAACTATAGTCTGTCATACGAAGTCCAATACATATGGAGCATTCTTTTGATTTTTTTATACATATTTTACTTCATCCTTGTTATACCAAACAAATAGCCACACGGTTCAACCCCTGAACATAAAAATTTTTTAGGATCTCCTGTACAATTGTCACCCCAAAATCACACCTGTACAATTGTCTCCCCAACAAATCTCTCCTGTACAATTGTCTCTCCAACATATCTCTCCAGCATATCCCTCCTGTACAATAGTCACCTCTGTGTATGCACTTGTACAATTGATACCCTTTTATCCTAGGTAAGGTTAGGTCAGTCTAGGTTACTAAGGTTAGAGTAGTTAAAGCTAGGTTAGGGTAGTTAAAGCTAGGTTAGGGTAGTTAAAGCTAGGTTAGGGTAGTTAAAGCTAGGTTAGGGTAGTTAAAGCTAGGTTAGGGTAGTTAAAGCTAGGTTAGTGGAAGCTAGGTTAGTGGAAGCTAGGTTAGTGGAAGCTAGGTTAGTGGAAGCTAGGTTAGTGGAAGCTAGGTTAGTGGAAGCTAGGTTAGTGGAAGCTAGGTTAGTGGAAGCTTGGTTAGTGGAAGCTTGGTTAGTTGAAGCTAGGTTAGTTGAAGCAAGACTAGTTAAGACTTGGTGAGATTACTTTGTTAGGTTGGACTTGGTTAGGTTAGTTGAATCTAGGACCGTTTAGTTACTGCTAGGTTATGTAAGAGTAAGCTAGCTAGTTTAGGTTTGCGTAATTAGGTCTAACCCTCAGAACCACTGTCACACCAGTCTTTCCCACCTATACAATTGTCACCCTAACATTCCTCTCTTGTACAATTGTCACCCCAATTTTCCTCACCTGTACAATTGTCACCCCAAATGCCCCTGGGGTGACAATTGTGCAGGTGATCCCTGCATTATATATATTCTGTTTATTTGTGTATTGTTTCCACCTCCAGAATATGTAAATTATTGTAATTTCTTGATAAAATAGTTCTTTCACTGGATGGCAATGCCGAAAAGTAATTAAAAGTAAGGAATATTGGCTCTCATTTAAATTCTAGTGCGCTTTTTCTATTTCTAGGGCGTTTCATAGCCCTGATATAGGGCGAAAAAAATCTGGCGAGTGGAAGACCTGATAAATGAAGGCAGAATCAAACGTGCCTGCCCTGCGGCCCGCAGTTGCTTACGAGAACTTGTGGTGTGTGGGACTTCGCTTGTGTCTCCTTGACGACTGCTAGTGACGAGCTTCAGGTGATTAGGTAGTGTTTATTTTCAACTATCTGCTGCTAGCAATGGATATCGTTTATCTGAAGACATTTTCAAAGTTATCGTTAGATGAAAAAAAGCAAATTATAGAACAGGGCAGACCAACACCAGAGCTGCACGATCTAAAAGAAAGGAAAGGAACGAAAGTTATCCGAACATTCAAAAATGCTTGGTACTACAGAAAAGAGTGGTTGTGCGGTTGCACTGTTACAAGACGACTCTTTTGTTTCCCGTGTTTGTTATTTTCTGGATCAAGTGAAAGCGTGTGGGTGAAAGAAGGATATTGTAATTTAAATAATTTGCCCAATGCGTTGAGCAAACACGAACGATCAGCGAAGCATTATGAAAGTCAGATAGCATTGAAAACATTTGGAGAAGCGCGAGACCAGATGCTCTTGGATCAACAGACCGCCCTAGGCAATAAAGTGCACAATGCCAAGGTTAAGGAGAACAGAGATATTTTGAAAAAACTGATACGTGCTACTTGTTTTCTTATTAAGCAAGAACTTTCTTTTCACGGAGATAATGAACAGACAACATCGCTTAATCGCGGCAATTACGTCGAGTTGCTGAACTATACTGCTGAGTTTGATGAGAAGTTGGCGCACCATTTGAAGAATTCTTCAGTATTTTCTGAGCTTTCAACTAGTATTCAAAATGATTTGATTGAAGCTGTTGGTGAAGTTGTAGAAAAAACCATTATAGATGAAATCGAAGAGGCCCCATTCATCGCCATAGAAGTAGCTGAAACAACCGATATTACTGGTACTGCTCAGTGTTCTACTGTACTGCGCTATGTGCTCGACTCTGAGGTCAAAGAAACCTTTATTGGGTTTGATATTCTGCATGATAGGACAGTGCGCTGTGCAACTGAATGTATCTTGAAGAACTTGGACAAATTCAACTGTGTGGAGAAACTTGTGGCGCAGACGTACGACGGAGCAGTAGTGATGGCGTCCGATTTGGGTGTGGTTCAAGCTGAAATTAAAGAAAAGGCTCCATCGGCTTTATTTACTCATTGCTTTGCTCATGAGTTAAACCTTGTTTTGTCTCAGTCAGCTCAATTCATGCCTGAATGTGCAAGCTTTTTCAAAACCTGTGAGGCCCTTGCCTCATTTTTTCATCACTCACCAAAACGAAGGCAATTGCTGGATGAGATAGTGAGGGGGCGAGTCCCAAATGCTGCTTCAATTAGTTGGACCTCTAACTCCAAACTGATCCAGACTATTTTGCAGTACCATTACGATCTATGCACGCTCTTCTCAAGTGTGAACGATAATCCTATGCTGTGGGATCCAGATACATTATCGAGAAGCAATGGGTTTCATCACTGGCTAACGAAAGACTCCACGTACTTCTTTCTGATGGTTTACAATGAGATCTTCATCGAAACAGATGCACTTTGCAGTCTCTTACGCAGCAAAGGGTTAGATATTCAGTTCTGCATTGCCAGGATCAATGAAACGATACAGTCACTTGCAGATCTTCGGGAAAAGTTTAAGCATTTGTATGTGAAATTTGAAGAACATTGCGAAGCTAACAACTTGAATAAATTGAAATGTCCTCTCCAATGTTCTTCTGTTGAAAACGAGAGAATTAGAATATTTGGTGCAATTCTGGATAACGTTCTAAAGAACTTGAAAGAAAGATTTACCGATTTCAAGAACTTGCAGTTCATCTCATTGGCTAATGCAAACAAATTTCAAGATCTTGCTTGCCGTACTGATGAGAAGGCGTTGAAATGTCTGGAAGAGAACTATGGCAACTTTTTCGACATGTTGAGGTTGAAAGCAGATTTGGGTGGAATTTATAATGCATTGCCGTTGCGAGGCAAGTCTGTTGAAGGTTTGCTATGTTGGATTTTCGAGCATGACCTCGAACAAGCGTTTCCGGAAGCCGTGAAACTTCTGCAGTTAATCCTAACTATTCCCGCTGCAACTGTTTCTGTGGAGGGGTCGTTTTCTGCTTTGAAGAGAATACAGAGTTACAGCAAGAGGAGAATGACGAATGAAAGACTTTCGTCACATGCTTTGATATCTATTGAAAAAGAAAGACTGAACAAATTAGAGCAAGATACTGCGTATGACTTTTATGGGAAAGTAACCGATATCTTTGCTACAAAGAAATATAGAAGAATGGATTTCCTCTACGAATAAGCGTGTATAACTGGTAAGTAAGCTTACTATTTTTAAATTTTTCATATTCTTAGCATATAGGCCTATATGCATCGATGATGCCTACCTAAAGTAGATTTTCACGGCACATGCCTGATATATATACCCGGTATATAGGCTACTCTTACTGCAGTGCATAGGTCAGTATATGCGCAGTTATCGAGCAGACTAGTAGATGGACTTTTCCTTAGAGAAGTCCTGTTAGAGCCGAGCGATCCAAAGAGCATCGTGCTGCAGTCACCTGCGTTGGTTACCTGCGTCTGTGGCAGCAACTCGGCATCGCTCAAAATCACGTCGGCAACCGGTCACAAAGTAAGATCGTTCAGTTCCTTGGGGTCTCGGTAGCTCAGGCTGGGTTGTGATTGCAAATTTGCCGCACGCTTCAGGCGCGTCGCGTTCCGTTCCATATAGCACGTTTTGAACTGCCGCACTACAGGTAAGTTGCTACTGTCACCGGGGGTGCTGAGTCCTAGAGATCTATCCCGGCTTGTGAGTCCAACCAATTTCCGACTCCTGACTTCCAAAAATGCCCTACTCCGACTCCGCAACCCTGCGTCACAATTTTCATATCTGCCGTACTTATAAATACGTCCATGAAAAATAACTTATATTCTTTCTGCCAAGGTACGTTAAAGGTACTTCAAATGATTTACGTTATTCATACAGATGCGGAATAATTTTTTTATTTGTAGTTTGTGAACGACAAGCTGTCCCTCGTATTGTTGACAAAGTAGCGAACTACTGATGCTCGTATATTGTATTCATAAGTTGTAGCATATATGGCGCAGTCTGCGACTGTTGTAGACATGCTTCTGAAGAACTTGGAGAAGGCGACCTTCTCTATTTTTGTGTGGTGCATTTCATCTATCGTGTTCACGCCCAACATAGTGACAAATAGAACATTTATCTACTTATTGTTCTTAGCGTGCCGTTCGAAGCTTGCCTTGTATAATTTTTGTTTTGTCTTCCTACGCTGGCGTCTTATCTAGTTTTGTACTGAATTTGATGTATGATACTAAAACGTTGTGGTATTGAGAAATTTGAAATATCTTCCGACTCGTTGACACAGATGTTGGTCATGCAGCAGCTGAACCCTTTACTGCCCGCCATTCAACATCAATTTTTGTAGCAATTGCCCAGTTTGAAAATGGACTCTGAGATCCACCCGGCATATAAGAGGTTAATTGCTTTTCTGTCATGCTATTTTCTATCGGCTTTCAAGATTTGACTTGCGATCGATTGATGAATCGCTCGTTGCTCACGTTCCTGGAGAGCTACTTGTGTTTAACTCCTTCTCATCGAAGGGAGTACCGAGGATCTCCAGAGCGCTAGACCCTGAAGCGCAGTTTCATATATTTTCAGAGCTGGATGCTGAGGTAAAAAGTGTTCGAGACCGACTGACTGTCATCGCCTTAGTTTTGCCCGCATTTAGCTTCTTTGTTTAGGTAGAGCATGTGTTACGGCGTAAACGAAATCTCTAGGTGTCAACATATATATATGTATATAATTAATTGATTGTTTGACAAGTGACATATTTCAAATTGCATAATTGATTGGTTCGTGTATTTATACATTATATATGAAATGAATTGACATAAAAGGTTATACATGACGCCATAATATTTTGGGAGGCGAGCCACCCCCCACAAGGTTATAAAATGATAATCAAGGTCACGAAAACAAT
>LQNS02278161.1:3518100-3536100 GCA_001587735.2 Parhyale hawaiensis
TCATGTCTGGGGTGCGGCTCATGTCTGGGGTGCGGCTCATGTCTGGGGTGCGGCTCATGTCTGGGGTGCGGCTCATGTCTGGGGTGCGGCTCATGTCTGGGGTGCGGCTCATGTCTGTGCCGAGGCTCTTATCTGTGCCGAGGCTCTTATCTGTGCCGAGGCTCTTATCTGTGCCGAGGCTCTTATCTGTGCCGAGGCTCTTATCTGTGCCGAGGCCCTTATCTGTGCCGAGGCCCTTATCTGTGCCGAGGCTCTTATCTGTGCCGAGGCCCTTATCTGTGCCGAGGCCCTTATCTGTGCCGAGGCTCTTATCTGTGCCGAGGCTCTTATCTGTGCCGAGGCTCTTATCTGTGCCGAGGCTCTTATCTGTGCCGAGGCTCTTATCTGTGCCGAGGCTCTTATCTGTGCCGAGGCTCTCATCTTGGCCGCAGCTTTTTTCGTATGTCGCTGCTGCCTTTGCTATAGGCTATTCGACACTCATCGCACAGTAGCGGCCAGAATGGTTCTGGCACGTAAACCCTTATCATAAAATCTTTGAATACTTCAATATTATTGAAGGCGTTGAAGTGTAATTTTATACAAGTTGAGCAACATGTCATAGCTAAATCATGTTGATATTTCAGCTGTTCAGGATAAACAAAACAAAAGTTACAAGCAAATTAATTTTAATTGTAAGAATTTAGTTTGGACAAAAAAGTTCAGATACTTCTTTTTTTCCATTTTATTTTAGGAAAAAACAATGTTGCCCCAGAAAAACTTATATATGTAGATTGGGTTAAACACACTTGCAGTCATTGTCGATGCAACATCCGCTCTATCAACATGCCTCGGGGAGTCCCTACACTACACCTTTCCCCATTCTTGAGTTTAAAAAGTTCGGACAACCTTCAAAAATGATAACTAAACTCATGAAATGAGGCTACAAATATGAACTACGTTGTGAATTTAACTTTTTAGCATTTAGTACTTTGTGTGGTACCCTTCACTGTCGATAACAGCTTGTCATCGCCTACCACAAGAGCCGACCAAATTGCAACAGGGAGCGTTATCTGGGATAAAAATTGGTTTACGAGTTGAAGAGGCTTTTAAGATCAGCACTGCATGTTTTTGTAACAGTTCCTTGTATACCTGCGCGTTTACTTTTCCTTGCAGACGAACTAAGGGACCCGTGCCGCGTGCTGAGATCATACCGAATACCATAACGCTTCTGATGCAAACTTTTCACTTGACGCAATTTTTCGACAATCTTTCAACAGTTGAACGACGAACAAATCCTTTACCATCGGAGCCAAATAAATTGAACTGAGATTCATCACAAAAATGAACCTTAGACCAGTCTTTTTGAGTCGCAAGAACGTGTTTTGCTGCACAATTCATGCCAGCATTTCTATTCTTCTTGCTAATTAAAGACTTGATAGCTGGAGTTCTCGGATGCAAGCCTGCTTCTTTTAGGCGGCGTGAAACTGTCTACCTAGACACCTTGATTCTATGCGCATCATTAGCTTCACGGGAAATCTCTGCTGCCGTTTTAAACTTATTCTTGTTCGACAATCTAAGCAATACACTATCCTCTCTTCTTGAAGTTTTGCGTGGTCTGCTCCTTGAAGCACCAGCAGTACTGGAACCATTCTAGTCATATTTTGTCAGTAGGCTATATCACTAACCACACTTTTAGGTTGATTAACTTTGTCTTCTATGGCCCTTGTTGAAAGTTTATCGTCATGACGCAATTTCACGATTACGGTAGCTCACGAATAGAAGAAGGTGTAGGGACTCCCCGAAACATGTTGATAGAGCGGATGTTGCATCGTTATAATGACTGCAAGTGTGTTTAACCCAATCTACATAACTTTCTGGGTCAACATTGTTTTTTTCTAAAATAATGTGGAAAAAATGAAGTGTCAGAACTTTTTTGTCCTGACTGAATTCTTACTATTAAAATTAATTCGCTTGTAACTTTTGTTTTGTTTATCTTGAACAGCTGAAATTTTAAGATATTTAGCTATGACATGTTGCTCAACTTGCGTAAAATTAGATTTCAATTCCATCAATAAAATTGAAGTATTTAAAGATTTTAGGATGAGTTTTGAGGTATCCGAACTATTATGGCCGCTACTGTACATATATCACTGCTTTTATCGTCTGCTGCAACTGTTTTTTTTTTTACTGTAACCGTATCCCCGTACCCCTATCGTTGCCATTACTGCGATCGTATGCCGCTGCCGTTGTGTCTCACTATTATTTTCGTGTGCCGCGGCTGTTATCCTATCTATATACTGCTGCGGATTTCCTGTTGTTGCTTAGACCTGCGTTCTTCTACGAGTGGTCTAGCATGGCTCACATTTGCTACTTAATTTGTTCTTTCTACTTAGTTTACTTCTGATGCAAGGAAGTGGGTCGTTCACGCACAGCCAACTGTATTTTGTGTTGGCGTACCTACTGTATATACGCGTAATAGTTGAGTTTATCATTGGGAAGGCTAGCACAGTGCTTGTCAAGGCACAGCCTGCTCTCATTGTTTTACCTGCCTGTAGACCCTTGAGAAGGAAAGCTTTTGTCTAGGGCCTTTGTGCACGGCCTGTTCTCCTGTGTTAGGCCTATCCTTGGGGAGCGAGTAGTTGTCAAGGCACAGCCTGTTCTGCTTTAGGCCTACGTCTAGACCCTTGGTGAAAGAAAGCAGTTGTCTAGACATGGCCTGTTCTCCTATTTTAGGCTTACGCGTAGTTTCTTTGGAAGGTGAGCATTAGTGGCCACCTATATATGTGACTGGGCTCAATCGATAGTGTTAATAATATTGGTTACTTGGTACTTGTACCTAGTCGCATTTGTGAACTTATTGTGTAGCTACTTAATAAAAAGTTATTTGACTGACTGAAGGATCAGGTATGGGCTTAAGTATATATATACACACAGCTTGTTCACCCTGTTCTTGAGGTTCAGTTTTAGGTCATCCAGCAGGATATAGTTTGCGCCCCGCCTCATTTTTTCGTTTCATTTGTTTCCTTGAAGAAAGCAGTGGATCTGTTTCAGATCCAGTTCTTGAACTGATAACAGCAAGCTAGCGCAGTTATGATTTTTTTCCTTCAAAACTATTGTTTCTTGGATGAGAAGCTTATCGTAAGTCTCTACACGGTTTTGGTTCTTGATCCTTAGCGACGAAAACGTCATAGAAGGCTTTTTCCGTTGTTTTATTCTTACGAATACGGTGCAGCTACTGGTGAAGGATTAACTGGGTCTCATCTTCGGTTCATCAATTGGAAACTAATCGTTAACGTATATATACGCGCTGCATGTTTTCGTTAACACTTTAAGGCTCTGCTAAAATTTCAGCTTCTCGTAGAAAATAACATAGTAATGCCTTCTATGAAGAACAATGGGCCTTATAGGGCTACGCAAAGCAAACTACATTCCGTGCCACGATGATAGCTTCACTCATTTTTTTTAAATATTACAGATGTTTCAACTTTTCCATTTGCTTTGAAACTTTTCTGGCCGAAGTGTTTTTGTATGGCAACACTTTCACCGGAACTTCATTTAGTTCCTACAAGATATCGTGAGTGCAGTTAACGTGAGTATTTGGTGTGCCACTGTATTAGCTTTTGTAGAAATCTTTAAAAATGGGAAGAGCTAAAGGTCTGTCTGAGGCTGAAAAAGTAAAATAGTGAAAGATATGGCTAAAAGAACACCTGTTAAGGATATTGCTGTTTCAACAGGCCGCCATGTTGACACGGTGAAGCGCTTTTTAGCCGACCCTTTAAAAAGGAAAAAGCGCTCGGACTCTGGCGTCCTGAAAGCTGTTAGTACACGGGATCTTCGTAATGTGAAAAAACAATTGTTGAAGAAGCCAGGACAAACTTTGAAGGCCATCTTTAGCGAAATAAATATCCCTGAAGTCTCGAAAATAAGATTCCGGTTACTGAGAAACGTGAGGAAAAGTGTTACCCTGAAAAATGACCTCTTCTGATAGCCAGGCACGGCTGAAATGGGTTCGAGAGCATGTGAAGACAAACATGAAGATGGTACTTTTCACCGATGCAACCAAGGTAACTGTGGACTTACCAGACGGTTAGAGAAAGGGATGGGCTGGAAACAGCTAAGACTATAGGAGATGAACTTGTTGGTCCTGTACTAGTGCCAGATGGAGTGAAGATAACTTCTGTGGCTTATTGTCGGCTCCCTGAGTCGGCCTTGCTTCCATGGCTGGATGATGTTCCTCTGCAGGAGCGTCGCAGATTAATATTTCAACACGATAATGCCCCGTCTCACTCTGCAAAGGCAACACAAGTGTTCTCGTCATCGTTAGGATCGAATGGTGACCATTTGATGGTGTGGCCGGCATGTTCTCCTGATCTGAATCCTATCGAAAACTGCTATGAGATCTTGAAGCAGGCTATTTACAAGGATGGAAGACAATAAACTTCAAAAGAACGCTATCAGGACATCTGCAAGCGCAATTCCTCGATCTGAAATAAAAAATTGCCAGAATCTATCGACCAGAGGATTGAACTTGTTTTCCAGAAGAAAGCTTATGTAAACTATTAACTATGTACTTCATTGTTTGATTATATAATTGGACTTTTTTGCTTAAATAAAACATTGCGTAAACACACTTATTTTATTATTAAAACTTTTTTGATAATGACAAGTGAAAAATATTTGTAAAAGCCCATACCATGTCACTCTTGAAAAGTGATCAAAACCTTCAAAATTCTCTTATAGCGAAATGAAAACTACACATTAACATGAGCTGAAAATATCTGACGAAGTTTAATTGATGGTCCCAAGCATAGGCCTACCAAGAAATATTAGCTTTTCAACAGAGATAATTTTAACTGTACGTTTCAAGATAAGTTTAAGCTATTATCGTGGCACGGACTGTAGCTCTTACTTTATGTACAATTAGGCCATTTTCAATAAAAGAAACTATTTGCCTGCTGTGTTGCTGGTTCGCTTACCGTGCACATTTTAACGAAGCTTGTTTGTCTGGCTCCTCGGTCTTCTGTCATATCCACAGTTTGCTTCAACCAGCGTATTTCAACGTTGTCGTCGTCTGCTCAGTGAGTTCCGTGTAGAAGCTGTTGTACAAACAGGGAAAATTACTGTTTGCATCTTCCCTGTTTGCCTACTGAAAATGAATTACCTAGCCACCTGTTAGCATTTTTCAGACTTAGTGATTCTGCAAGAATTGACTTCATTCGCGTTTTTTTTAACTGCGTAACCATATTACCGTGTTTTATGCTTAGTGATCCTTTATCTGTAATTTCTGAAAAAAAAAATGTCTTGCGTAAGCTGTTATTGGTTAGAAACTCTTGGAAAATGCCATGTAATGGTTCTTCCTTGCCTCGACTCGACCTCTGCAATTAATGCGATGTCAGAAAGACTCCAAAGGTTACCTTTGCCATTAGCTGAGCCTTTGAGACCTTTGTCGTGTGTCTCTTTTGCGTCCTCCATTCCTTTTCTTCCTCCTGCTCATAATCTTCCAATGCGTTGTGTTCTATTCCGATTTTTATGTTCCCTTGAGCCTATTCTTTCGTGTATGGGTTCCCTGTCTTTTGCTGCCACACTTCATGTCCCTTGCCCATTTCTCTTCTTGGATCTCCGCTCTCGTTGGTAGGGAGTAGAATTAATTAGATAGGCGGCAGTAGACGGATCAACAGGCCCATCCCCAGAGAGACACCGGGACTAACGCTCCGACCCTCTATGAGCTATTACCATAGATATCTGACGACGCTACTTGTGCCTTTATAATTAGTGCGTATATAGTCTTATAGTTCTCGCCTCACTGTAAACTATTGCTTCCGGTACAGTATTATGCGGCCTAGCTCAATGTATGTGTTTGCTTTAAGGTTAGATGTACTGTAGTTAAGAATCGGCTAGAATACGTTCAGATAGGTGCCTAACTGAATTTATAATGACCTACCATATTATCCCTGCATCTCAGCTCCGGCAGGCCACATGCCTACTACAACGGCACCAATCTATTTATTTTCATTTCAAGCAAACTTTACAAGCTCTTGCTGTGTTCCTGCGTCAGATATTTGACACCGTGCTCCCATTTCAGTCTTACTGTAAGGGCAAAGCTGTTTTATCGTATGACAAACTTGCAAAAGCGCCAGTTCCGTTTCTGCGTGTTAGATTTCGCTTCATATATTTCGAGAACTCGGAGCCTGATCCTGCCTCATCAGCATGTTTCTCGTAAAACTCTCACCTTATTCTAATTGTGCTAACTGTTGTACATCTTTTGCACTACATTCGAGATCTCAACCCCCGTCCCTGCATAATGTAGCTATAACTTCCGTGAACTGTTCCGAGATTCCTGAGCCCGTCTCCCCATGTTACATAATTCCCGTGATGCTCTCTCTCCCTTTACTCTGCTCAGAAGCGTCCCGAGTTCTCTCCTGCAGGAAATCTTGTTCCAATTCCCGTTGTGGCGTCAGCACAGATCAGCTTCAAAGCCATTCTCTGCATCCCACCAATTCCAATTTCATATCCGCTTTTACCTGCATTTGAAGAGTGCTGCTTGAGCGATCCCTTGCAGAGAATAGCCGGCTGGGAGTGCGGCGTAGACGCGCCGCGCCATAATTCCACTCCTTTGCGCTTCAAATTGCTCCGATATTCCAATTAGAAGCCCCAACCTTACATCGAGCGCTTCTCTTGCTCGCCTCGCTCCCACTCGCCCTATTTCCTCCACCAGCACAAAGGATCCCGCACTCCCTCCTATTTTCGCTCACTCTCTGGCCTCGTGGAGAAAAATTGGTCCATAAATTAGCAGGGAGTGGGGAGCGGCATCAGCCAATGGGAGTCCGCGGCTGGGGTTAGGTTCGACCGTGCTCGACCAATGGCAGAGCTCGACACATTTCTCCCTGCCAACAGGAAGAGGCCACGCAGCCGATCTTGGCCGAACCCTACTGGAAAATATCCAATGTTTTCTGAAAATATGTGCTTCCTTTCATTTTTCCCGTTATTTTCTGTGGAAGAAGGAGTTCTGAAAGGGCGGCGTGGCGGTTGGGGAGCAGCAAATATCGGCAGGGATTCCGTGAGCGAAAATAGCTGCTGTTGTGAGGAGCTCTAGTGCGCGTCCGTCCCTGTGGCGGCTGCTGCAGCGCACACGATAGAAGTGGCAATGCTGCCGACAACAGGAGGAGCCTGCGCGGTAGATGTGGCAATTCTGCCAGTTGTGCAAGCGCCGAGCGTGCCGTGCGTGCTGCACCGCCGACGATAATGACATGAGCCACAGCAGCAGCGACAACGACTGCGGCTCCTACGATATTTTAAAGCAAACAGATCGCGACTGGACGAGGAAGTCTGGTTGCGTGCGTGCTGCAGCAACCATTCAACAGCGACGGCGATAATAGCTTGCGAGGCTGCTGCTGCTGCTGCTGTGAGTTGTGTGGCAAAACAAACTGCAGCCGCACCCAGCGAGACCCAACGTGCTGATTGCAGGCAGTATTTGGTGCTGCTGCTGATATCGTGACGCGCAGCTGTGCTGCCACACGCGCACAGGTGTGCCGAGTATTATAATTACAGCTGCGTGTACGCAACCCGCGCCGGCCGATCTTAATGGAGAGTTAGTTTATCAGTGTTATTGCACTTGCTTTCGTGGAACTAGTAGGTACCTATGCTGATAGGGAATTCTGTGTAGAATGAATTACAATATGAAAAGAGCCCTTGTATTGAGTTTGTGTTGGTGGGAAATACTATTTAAAACTGACCAGAAATAAGGAGGAATTCTCTGTGGCACGAAGTTTTTGTTTCATGTGGAACGGATCCAATAATTAAAAATTATGCGTGGAACAAACATGCTGAATAAATTTGTCGATTATCTACGAGGTTGTTAATTATTAATTTATATGGAATGTGTTTGCTGATTAAAAATTCTGTATAGAGTCGGTGCTAATTAGAAATTCTCCGTGGAAACTGACTTGCTAATTAATGAGTCTACTCGAAACGGACCTGCTAATTGAAAATTATATATAAAGTGGGCATGCTAATAGAAATTTTGTGCTTGTTACTGCAGCTCTGCTCAACATTAACGCTTATTAGCATTACTTTCTATTCAAGACAACATGATCTCGCCCTAACTTTGGTCGGTCCGTATCGTCCTACAGTACCGTGGCTTTTTATGTTGCTACTTCAAGCTACTTTTAACTTGCTTGCAAATATGAATGTTTATAGCAGACATAAAAGGGAAAATGAAACATTATGAAAGGACGAAAGGCTAAGCTGGTGTTAAAGTTATAAGCCATTTTTTGAGATGGTACGAAATCATAGCGCGTTGTCGTTCAAGCGAACTAGAATGTTGTTGTAGGAATAGAGAATAGGCTTTAGCTTCGGCACTTTAGAAATTACTCTGCGTTGTTAGTGCAGCAGCAGCAGGCAGTTTCCACGCACGATTGTGTCGAGTCTTCAGGGTAGCTGCGATTTCCTTTTAATTGGAAACGTTTTTTTCAGTTTTTCAAACGTGCATGCCGAACAATGGTCCAAGTCCACTTCTTTTTGCTGTCCTATTCCCGTATATTCATTTTGTAAATAGCAGCGAACTCTTTGGAGACGGAGGGAGGCATGACCGTTTTCATTTTTCTAATTCCAAATGCTGCCAATTCCTGCCCTTATTCTGTAGATGGGATGGGATGCTCGATGATCAATGACTCTCTAATGCTGCCGTGCTGCAATTGAGGGGAAAGTCGGGACGCTCTCTGAATCCCTAATGCTGTCAATTACGCCCTTAATTAGCGCCAGCCGCTGGGAACAAATAGGCGTGCTGCTGGTGGCTTACCCCTTCACTGCGTGCATGCTTTATGCGAACCTGTATCAGGCATGTGCGGGCCATGTAGAATGGGCAGTGCCTACCCTGGACATAATCGTTGAGTAATTTCAATTTTATTTTCTGCCAAACTATAACTAGAGCATTCTGAGAGCGCACACCTCGGCCAAGCAAGGCAACGGTAACGAAAACTTCAAATTGGTGCTGAGACCATGATTTTCTTTGTAGCAACCCCGAAATCTAACGGTTTGTGCTTCTGATAGTACTGACACTTTCTGCAATTTTCTTGAAGATCCGCTCATAACTTTTTGAGTTATGCTGTTAACAAACATTATGACACACATAAGTCAAACATACAAACGAACCAACCAATCTGCACTAAAATTTACTTATTTATGTCTGTTAACAATACTAACAACTCTTGTAAATTTCATAAAGAATTGAAGATCCATTCAGATCTTATTGAGTTATTGTGCTAACAAGCACAAAATCAAGCACAACAACAAACGCACGAACGAACCAACAAAATATCACAAAAATTTTGTCATTTACAAGTCGTTTGTAATGAACTTAACAACTCGTGTATACCTATTTCATGAAAATTTGTCCATAACTTCTTGAATTATGGCATTGACCAAAATGAGGAAGGCAAACGGATGAACGGATCTTCACCAAACGTTAATGATCTGTTCCTCCTAACAAACTTGACAATCCCTGTAAATTTCATCCAAATACCTCCATAACTTTTTGAATTATCTTGATGAAAGACAGAATAATGGACCGACCAAAACGACGAAAACATAGGTAACCTATTTGCGGAGGTAGTCAAATGTAATTATGATAGTATGGTTTAATTGCAGTCTACTCTTTAATTATCTCAATTGCTTGTATTATACAGTGCCGGAAAAAAAATTCTTGGCAAGAAAAAACTTTACACGAGAAATCTGAGTTAGTATTTCGTTTGCTCTACCCGACATAATAAATCGGGAAGATGTTAGTGATGATGCATTCCCTCCGCCTACTCATAGCTAACGTCCATCACCCAGCTAACCCTCAGCGAGGGTTGTGTACTGCTGCAGTGAGGTTGATAGTGGGTTGCTCTTGCCGACGTGTTATTTTTTTTTTCTTATACGTTAGAAGTCCTATAACTTTACACGTACTGCACACAATGGGTCAAAATCTGCTTCAAATGAAGGAGTAAACCCTTGCGGAGGGAATGCATCACCACTAACATCTTCTCGCTTTATTATGTCGGGTATGGCAGACGAGATACTAACTCACATTCTTCGTGTCTTCCCCTGAAGTGTGAAGGTTTTTCGTCGGTACTCTATACTGATAACTGTTTGACTTTCTGACGGGTGGCATTATCGAAACTTTTACTAGTAAGTACTTATCTTGGCAATGGTAAGCGCACTAGGGGCCTTTAAGGGACGACGTCGTTTGGAAGCCACGGAGCAACCGGAAGTAAATCTCTCGTTTCCTAACATTAATCAAGTTGTCCACCGCTTCAGATCTTCCTCTTCAGTCTTGAAATTTTACCCAGTGAAGTAGAGCGACAGTTGCCCGCACGGTCTGTCAAGTTTAGCGTTGAGAAGAAATCCTATGTGCGGCAACGGTACGGCATCTTCGATCATACCGTAACTGCAATAGCTCAGGCATAGCCGTGGCTTGAGTCTTGGCTCCTCTCTTAAAATGGGCCCATTGGTCCGTCTATTGTTAGCCATCTAATCAAATCATCAGTCGTACAAGAAGGTCATGCATGTCTTCTAACTGCCAAAATACAAAACTCCTTGGTCAGTGCCTGTTTGGATCAAAAATAATTCTTTATTGAACTAATCGGCCATCTTTATATGAACGTCAGTTGAAGCGTCTTCCCAGTATATTAATGGATTTAGCGTCCGTGACGATGCCATTAATTATATTCTCTGTACTAGCTACTAGCTTTAAATGCCGCGGCCCGAAGCGTCATACCTGTGCGTGAATAACATCTACCCAAAAAAATGAAAAAATGCTGCTCTTCCAACAATTAAATCTACGCCCTGCCTTCTCTCATGTACTGGCTCGCGCACTAGGGTGGGGCAGCTGGAAAAGTCGTGGTTGTAGCATCTGGTACAGGCAGCGACTAGTGGCTTCCCATAATTGTTATGCGTGTAGTGGGAGCTGTGCGCGCTAGTCTTAGCCAGCTGTGTGCGTTACTTGCCTCACCCGTGAGTCACGTAGCGGCTTTTACATTCCCTAGTGGCGGTGGGTGCAGTGGGAGCAGCGATTGTTGGTCTTTGCCAAGTCTCGCCGCTAATGTCGACACTTCCCGTGAGCCACTTAGTAGCTCTTAGGTTCCCTAGTGGCGATTGGTTGTAGTGGGAGGAAGCGTGTTAGTCTTTGCCTACTCTGGCCGCTATTGTTTGTTTTCGGCAGGCCGCACCGCCACTAGGAACTCGGCTAGTCTGGCAACTGCGGGCCATTATTGTGGCAGTCTGGTGAGTGAGTCACCTATTGATCTCTCTAGAGAGTGAGACAGAACCCTGGGAGGAGATACAGGGAGTGCTCCAAACTCTAGCGAAGAGGGAGTGCTGAAGTGAGCCGTTGTTGAGATGGAAGAGAGTGGGCTGGGGGGAGGAGGGGGTGACGCCGTAGGGGAGCTGTGCTTGTATGTGAACAGTTGGCTGTCAGAATACTGTGGCAGACGAGGGAGTTGGAGGTTGGAGGAAATGTATGCGGGGCTTGGGTCTCCAGCTGTAATGTATGCGGGACGAGAGGGAGTGTGGGAATGGGTTGCTAGGGAACTACAAGGTGTGGGAATGAGTGCTAGCGGAACGTAAGGTCTGCGGAACTAGAGGGAGTGTGGTCAGAGGACATTTTAGGTGCCGGGATAGGGGAAGTTACGGATTTTCAGCGTAAGGAAATGTGAAAAGAAGAAAGCTAACCAACGATAACGGGAGTATTAATGTTGCGGGAATTTACGTGTGTGACGCCACCGAGTGTGTGGCCGGCCAACTTAGGCGAACTGGACTCGACAGTGTATGCCTATCGGCAGGTAAAGTTGTGTGTTCGGAACCTTGGAGTGTGGGGTAAGGGAATTGCAGCCTCTATGGTATCACACAATCCGTTACATAACCTCTCTCGACAACAGCCTGAGAGGCACCGAGTGCGGAACTAACATTATCCGCGGGCGCGGACATACGCACGCACTGTTGCCGATATATCCCAAGTAGATTATCCTTGCATCATTTCGCTACAGCGGCCTGTTAATATAACGGCCTTACCAAAAGTCAGGGCTGCTGCAAAAGCTAAAACTCTAATTGAGTTTCTGTGCGGTGGCCTTCAGTTTTGTTAGGGTGTAACCACCTATAGCTATTAACCCATTTATTTATTTCAACGAATCTCGTACGATTAGAACTATTTATGCTGCCCTGTATCATATTTATACATATGTTAGCACTGCGTACATAACACAGTAGAGTACGCTATGAATGTTAGACATAAATGGGCTAGGGTAAGGGCATATATGTCCTGCAAAACCCACATAGAAGGGCGTAAGGTAAACCAAAGGCCGCGGGGATTAGGGTTAGATTTGCACGTCCCTTGCTAGGGATCTGCACTCACGTGTTTTAGCCGTAGCTAAGCCTTCAGGAGATCTTTCTTTCGTGTCCACTTTGCTTCCTTCCATAGTCATGCTACTGCTGATGATGTTTTCTTCTGTTTTTACTCGTCTTTCCTGACACATAGTTTACTTGCGCTTTAGTTCTATATGGAAACACTCTCGTACGTGGGTGCCACATTTCTATCGATATCTTGTACGTCTCTTCCTTTTCTTCTCCCGCAACGCTGTTGGGATGCACAAATGCCAGAGCCCCATACACTTCGCACGCCCTACTTGTAGCTAAGATGTACAGTTCGCATGTCATTTCGATACATATTTAAAAAGTCGGTAGCATGAAACTCCATGACGTTCCTGTTTTGCTTGCCCACATAAAGTCGGCGCGAATGCATAGTGTGGCTCCGGCCCTATAAATTGTTCTTTGTTGTCTGTGGCGTCGTAGCTGGTGACGACTGGATAATGCCACACCGCATCCGACAGGCGCTCGCTTTCATCACAGGAGCGTCGCGTCGATGCGGGTGCGGCAGCCTTGTTCGCTGCCTGCTACCTACTGCGTAGTTTGAAACGTGTGGCGTCGTCTGTTGTTAAGCTACATTATTTCATACATGGGACTAGGATGACGTATATCGTTGTCATGATTCTGTACTGCTAATAAAGTTCTCAATCATATTGCATCATATGTATTTAATTATACTGCAATCTAAATATAAATGATCATAGAATATATATTTTTTATTTACTGCAATTTATATGTAATTGTATTATTTGCTTGCCCGCTAATATTTATATATATATTGTGCCCGGATGCTATTTGCTCCAAAGTTTCCTAACAGGTTACCGTGGCAGTCTGTTTTATATTGGGGAGCGACAGCTGCTAGAGATTCAGGAAACATTTGCCCTCTAAGGAACAGGCATTTGCATTCAAGTATAGCTTTCCTGTCTTCACCTCATTTTGGAATGCAAAGTTTAGCTTCCAAAATTTCATGCGTTTGATCTGTTTAATATATGAGAACAGAATGAAGAGACACCTCAAGTTTAACTCGAGGCTCGACAGCTACACAGTCTAATACCGAGGTCACACTATACAACCGCACATCGTCTCGACTACACAGTGAAAGTCGGCATCAAAGTTACCACTGGAAAGTGTTGAAAGTTGAACGGCGGGTGCTCAAAAGCTCAGCGTACGAATGCATTGCGTGGCAACATCTTACTCATGCAGCGGCTCCAAAACTTTTTCCAGGGTGGTATTGCTCCTCCCTGCCATACTAATACGCACCAACTCAAATTTCAGTTTATTTTAATATGAAGAGTTTCTAACACAACCCCGCAGTGCTCATGTGCTCATCTTTCCTCGAGATCCTGCCGTTGCCCCGTTGGAGAGGAGGCGGTACAGTCCACTTTGGGAACCCCTGCTCCAGACGATCCCGTTGCCATGCACGCGCTCCATACTCCCCACGAGCCCGCATCTCACTTAGCTACTCTTCCTTCACCTGGTAACATGCGGGCAAACCATCTATTGGCATATTTTTTCCTAAACGCTACTGGCCGTCATGTTCTGTTCTTTTTTTTTTGAAAATTTGACCATTTTCAGTGAGGGGTCAAATCTGTTTTACCTGCCCGCACGTCTCAATCGTAGCTTTTACAAAGCGTTTCTCCTACTTGAGAGCATGTTGCCTCGTAATGCTGTATCTTGAATGACGCTACGCTGCAATTTTTTCTGGTAGTTATATCGTTCACGATGAACATCTTTTAAATTTTTTATCCACAAAAACTTGGGACATCGCTGTAACGATTCTGGTAATGGCTCGAACGCGTCTCCCCAAGTTGTTCTTGAACGAGAAGTTCGGATGTTGTGCGAACTTTTCTAACCAAAGACTCCATGCCAAGATCGTGGCGCACTGCTTTCCAAGTCGTCTTCCTACTGAAACCCGGCGGTCGACTGCTTTCGTCAACCTTTGATACCTTTCTCATCGACCGCAATAGATCTGCTCTGTATGACCGTTCCATTCCATCTCGATAACGAGTGGAACCGCTTACTCTCTTTTAGGGGACTGTGAGATTAATACCAGAGCAGCTGGACATCCTCTGTGTTCCTTAGCATAATGTAATCTCACCAGCACAGCGTCCAGTTGGGCTTCCGTCGCGTACCTATCACATCCACTAGCCTAAATTATGCACTGCAACTGCAAAGACAACCTTCAGTGTCAACGGAAGCAACTCCGTAAATTCTCCTTGGTCTCGGACTATATCTACTCTGAGAAAACTTTTGATGCACGTACGTAGGTGTTTCACAGAGGAGCATGAGGATGCACGTACGTGTTTCATGGCGTAGTTTGGTGCGTCATCGCAGCAGACAGAAAAAACAGATTTCCGCCGAAACAAAGTGAACAAAAGCTTTGTAGTATTGTTGCACGTGAAAAGCGAGACGCGGTTGCATACAAGCAAGAATATCGGTATTGTAATTGACAATTTCGTCTCTTCAGGTGCATCTGTTTTACCCGTTTGTGATGTATCTTGGTGCATCAGCGGCTTTGTCGCAAAACCGGAACACGTGAGTGCATCATCGTGACCAAGTGCATCATAAGACCCTAAATGCACCATCACGATGCACTTGCGTTTTTCGATTTTGAGACAAAAATACATGTTATTTTCATGCACCTAAGCGCATCAAAATTTCTCTCTGTGTACGCATGCTTTGCGTGGTACCAGTTAATAGTTCCCTATAAATTATTGTTTTACATGATGTGCAAAGTGTGGTCTTGTTTGCAATTCCATTAGTTCGTTTTGAATGCTTCATATCATGCCGTAACAGTAATATCAACGCGTGGGAAACCGTGCATATCTAATCTAAACGCGCACACACACACACACTAGTACTATTTGAAATTATAGTACCAATGTGTTGATGATTTGCTACTCAGGCAGTAATACACCTTGCGTAAGATGCGTAATGCCCATCAATTCTGTACGTAAGCATTTGTAAAACTGCGACTTGTGGTGCGGACAGTGGATTTCTTCACTTGGGGCAGTTGCAGCTGTGCGGTCACAGCTTGTTTGCTCTGGATGCGTGGTCACCACAGATTTATTGTCGCCCTGCACTTCTGTACCCTTACTACATCTGTGTGCCAATAAGTGTGCATTGTGTACTTGACCCCGTATGAACACACATATTTGTTCCACCACATCGCCGTCCAGCCATACATAGTGCACGCCTCTATGAAGATTATTTATGTCCACATCGAGCCTTTACTGCTTTACAATATGTGTGCATATGTCTAGTGCCATTGTGATGTATTGTCTGCCTTGTGTATGCTCGAGAAATCGTATAGTATGTACTACACACATTTTTTACGCGTGTGCATCTACAGCACCGTATAGAGGCCTGTTGCATTGAGATTCTGAAGTCACCCAGTGTTACTCCGATTGCATGGCTCTAGAATATGGTGGCGCATGCGTCGCAATTTTTGCGCTTCTGCTGAGTCACGGAATCCACATATAAACATTGTTTACGGTGCCCTACTTCGGTTGTATTTTGGGGAAAATTTGAAAAAAAAAGCATTCACAACTGTGCGTTGAAAGCTATAATCAGCCAGTATTTAGCAATAACGAGCAGTGGCGATAGAACTGTCTCTTTTTCTTTGCTCAACGATAGAGCACTGTGTTAGTCAACAAAAGCAATGTTTGTAAACGTTTAAAGGCGTTGCCACCCAGCTCATAACCCTACAATATACCTATAATGTTATCGGTGTCACACCCAAGGTTACGTACCCTTGTCACATTTGAAGCCGTGGTAACATGGGTGATCCTGAGAGTCATTGCAACACGCCTCAGTGTAGGTTTCTATATGAGGTTGCTCCCAAAAACCACGGCTCAATTTTCATCTAATTCATTGGCCCAGCTGTAAATTTTGGTAACGCGGGCGATTTTATCCGATGCGGTCCGTTAACATCGGCTGCTACAGTAAAATTTTTCGCAGTAGGTAATAAATATATAGATTTCGTGATACGGTCTTCGAGAATATTACATTTGCTGATATTTTCATGCTCCCTTCAAGTACATTTACCCATAATAATAGGGTTGGTGTCATTTGGCTTGACCACATTGCTGCCTCAATGAATATTCAAAATGGTATTACTAATTGCAAGGTAGGGCAGTATTGTCCGTTATCTGACCATTTGCCTTTTTCCTGTGATATTAGCTTATGCCATCCACATACAGAGATGCGACATGAACGCATCACCTGTGAGCTTGTAAATTGGATTTTCAGTTATAGGAATTTTGTCCGTACCTTTCAGCTTAGTTTGAATTACTGCCTGGAGGAATATATCAATAACATTGATACATCCTCTTAAGGAGGGCTCTGTGTGCTCTTGTCTGACGTACAATCTACCATTCTTGAATAGGCGTCGTATATTCGGCATTGCACTCAACAGGAATAGGAGAAACGTGCCAGGCAGGAATGAACTTCATGAAGCTAGCAAACACGCATTCAATAAGTGGAGAGAAGCAGGTAGGCCATGTAATGACCAACTGTGGATACAAAAAAAAAAAGCTACACAACCGATGTCGAATAGCCCTTAAGCAAGCGCGCAGGCGTCAGGACGAGCTCAGAGAAGAAGAACTAAGGAGCAAACTTACCCAAAATAGGGACGTTGACTTTTGGAAGGACATAAAAAAATCTAAAACTGAAGGTGCACACTGTTTCTCTATTGATAGACGGAATCATAGGAGACTGAAGAAAGTAACACTGCTGAATTCTAGAAATCCCCTTATGAAGGCATTATGACCTGTTTTGATGACAATAATAAAAGAGATTATGTTGACAGTATGTTAGATAATATGAGCTCACCTCATGACCAATGTACTGGATCGGATGACGAAGTCCGTGGAGCGTTAAAGCTGCTTGAAAATAATAAAGCTACGGGTGAGGACAAGGTTCCCACTGAAGCTTACCAATACAGCCCTCCGAAGCTTGTAACCCTACTTGCTGCCTTTCTTACCGGCTGCCTAACTATATGCTTCATCCCAGACACTCTAATGCTGGTGAAAATATCCCCAATTGTAAAAAGATAGACGTACTGTGTATCTAACACGAGCAACTATCGCCCCATAGCCGTCGCTACATCACTCTCAAAGTTAGACTGGTTCTTGAGAGGGTGATGTCAGTGTATATGGACAATGCAAATAACCAGTTTGGCTTTAAAGCACAAGACGGTACAGAAATGGCTGTCTTTGCACTAAAACAAGTTGGAAATTATTTCTCCGACAACAGCTCTCCATTGTATCTGTACAGTATATCTGTTTTCTAGATGCTACGGCAACAGTTGGCAGAGTGCACCATTACTCTGTTTAATTAAGTGTATGGTGGGAAACAAATACCTCCTTACGTTGCACAAACATTCAAGTATTGGATTCAAACCCAGAAATGCTATGTAAAATGAGGGCAGAAATGTCATCAGAGTTTGGCATGACTACTGTTTACGACAAGAAGGCTTACTCTCTCCCCTTCTGTAGGGTCTTCCTGTGGTTGATGACTTGGTAATCTTGGGTGTTAATTTTGACCCAAAGTTGACGTTTGAGCCCCACATTCGTTCGGTTGCCTCACGTGCATCGCAGAAAATTGGTCTTATGAGACGTG
>LQNS02278161.1:3541835-3567627 GCA_001587735.2 Parhyale hawaiensis
CGCGCTGTAGAGTTTCCTCGACTCGCGCTGTAGAGTTTCCTCGACTCGCGCTGTAGAGTTTCCTCGACTCGCGCTCCAGAGTTTCCTCGACTCGCGCTGTAGAGTTTCCTCGACTCGCGCTGTAGAGTTTCCTCGACTCGCGCTGTAGAGTTTCCTCGACTCGCGCTGTAGAGTTTCCTCGACTCGCGCTGTAGAGTTTCCTCGACTCGCGCTCCAGAGTTTCCTCGACTCGCGCTCCAGAGTTTCCTCGACTCGCGCTCCAGAGTTTCCTCGACTCGCGCTCCAGAGTTTCCTCGACTCGCGCTGTAGAGTTTCCTCGACTAGCGCTGTAGAGTTCATTTGACTTCTAGCAACGAGTCACCGCGACCGCTTTGAATAGCAAAACTGGCTGACCTTCATAGTATTTCGGGCGCTCTAATAGCTACAATAATAAGAGAAAAAGAATGATTATAAAAGTCACTAGTTTTTCTATTAAAATCATTGACATCAGATAGTTGGCAATCAAAATCAGGAAAATTGTCATTACTCTCGTCACGAAATGAAAATGATGGAATCATTGCGGTTGTAATAGTACAATGACATACAAAATAGACATTAAAACACTTTACTCAGAGTGTTTATCAGCCTTGCAGCTGCCTAACATTTTTTTTTGTTTGGAGGAGCACCACCTTCCTCTTGTGCACGAAATTAACGTACCAAGCCCCGCGACGTATTAATTGCATGAAAGTGCAAGAATGTGTGTTGCAAATACGCAATAGTAAGGGCGCAGAGGCCCTCAATATTATATATTAAAGTTTGTTGTGTGAGGCTTCTGAATGCTCTATTAAAGTAAGCTTGTCATGAGGGAGTGGGGAGGGGGCAACTGATAGAAAAACATACAGGTATTTGAATGGCTTCAACAACGTACCTACAACGTGGCTCTTCGAAAGAGACATCAATGATCGCTTGCGAAACAACGATCAAAAACTTGAGCGTAAAGCTCGAAGAATGACCGTAAATAGGGAGTTCTTTCCGTATTTCATAGTCAGCATTTGGATTAGACTTTAGACTCCCTTTCGATGTTGTTAGTAACTTAGTGCGTAGTCAGTCAACGCGTTTAAAAATCGTCTTGACATACATTGGGAGAGACATCCTCCACAGCTAAAAACTCCTCTTCCAGGAGTCGCAAACTATTAACGGGCAAAGCTTCCGATGCCACGTTAATCCGTCTTCTTCTCTCTCCCGCTCCAACTACACTGTTTGACGTCTCTAAGCTCCGCATGTAAGCGGCTCTTGATCGTGCTTGTGTGCATTCATGATCGTCTCTTTTGCAGGGACTCCTCCCCCCCCCCTTTTTCTCTTTTCTCCAGTCCTCTATATCCTACTAACATAATGACAATAGCTCATAGAGGGCCGGGGCGTAAGTTCCGATGTCTCTTTGGGAATGGGCCTATTGGTTCATCTACTGCCGCCTATCTAATTTAAACGAGCCATTGTTTAACCATACCGCTACATGCCTTAGCAGTGATTAGCTTCACTAAATTGCACGTAGCTGCTTTCGCCAAGTTTATTGTGCCAAGACGTAACCTTAAGTCGTCTTCAAGTTGCGCACCTCAACGTGGCATGTTGCATCTTCATGTTTGGGACTTTGGGGAGTCGGTGGCATGACGAACGCCCTGCTGATACATTTTTGCGTGCAACACATATTTATCCGAACACATGCGTTCTTTTTGAATGCAAGCCATCCACTGTCTGACTGAAAACATTGAGCCTTGTTAGGGCTACCATTTCCTCAAGGGCTAATGTCGTGAAATTAATTTGTTGGCAAGGCATTGTGCCTCGCTGCTGCTGACATTTCGTGGACGCCGGGCGCATTGTTGCTAATCCTTACGTGGATGTGGCTTTGCCCAGGAGCTTCTACCCTTGTGCTAAACATTGCTGAATTGCTGGCAACAGTTGCCGCGTTATTGCTTCTAACCTTTGTCTACTTATATATCTGAGAAGCTGTTGCAATTTACCTAGGTACCTACATACAGCTCAGAAGCTGTAACACTTGCTAGAGATGGTTCAGTGGCTATGTCTCAAACGTTGCTTATGAGGTTTTCCCTATTATGTTCACAGATGTTACTGCGTTGCCATGGTTTAAGTTGACGATGTGCTGTTACTAGATGTATTTAAAAACGATCAACGATCGTCCTGCACTTTATGCATGGCTAGCGATCCTTTTTTATAATATGAATTTTACCGTCTTCTCGAAGCATTTTAAGACCTCTAATTTCGTTCCTTTATGAAGGCAATTGTGATCCCGCTCATCCGTTCTTTTATCGAGGGATTTCTGCCAGCGGTAATTTAATTCTTTTATCGAGGCCTATTTGTAATGCTGCTAACTGCGTTCTAGGAGCAAGGCATTGGTATAGCATAACTTTACCGAGCGCTCCAGAGTATCGTCTAACTTTTCCTTTCCCTAGGAAACGACCACTATATAGCCGCTCCTGTAACTTTTTAGGTCTCTCTCCCTTGCTATTTTTACGCGATATTACGGCGATAACCTTCTGCTATCGGCCTTTTGGCTCCGCCTGAATGCTTTGGGCCCAGTCAGTATACACTGTCCCTATAGGCTGTCGACCTATACTGCAGGACGGAGGAAGAGCGAGAGCCGCTAGAAATTCTGAAAGCTCAACTAGCTAGCTATCGAAACTGAGGGTTAAAGCTACTAGAGAACTAGTAAGCTACCCTAAGGTATGACTTCGATGTTCAGCTTTAAGAATTCTTGCTTTTGTGTTATTAAAAGGTGTTGTCCGTTTCATAAAGAATGTATATAGCCGCTGCAATGTCGCTCTTAATTTGAAAGGGGGAGTGAGGGGCACCATAAGGGTTGTGAGAGGACAGATTTGCGAGTTGTATGCCCATGTAAAGATTGGTGACGGTTGTGTTTGCCAGCACATGAGAGCAACTTGCTGCCCGTGTCACTTAGGGTCGACTAGCAGCAGGATAAGCAGCACAAACTTCAAACGACTCGCGTATCGTTGCTGCGGCCAGTGACACGGGGTAGTTTCTGTGTCGTGTTGCGCCGTAGTTGCCGAGTAGCTCAAGTAGGTAGCGGACGTGGTTCGAAGCTTTTTTTTTTGCCCTTAATACGCGGCTGAGTTACACTTAGTGAGGCAATAGTGTGCTCTAAAACGGCCTCGTTGCACCTGGTGTGGCTCTAAAATGGCTGAGTTACACCTAGTGCGGCACTGGTGTGGCTCAATACTGCTAGGTTACACTTAGTGCTTGCTGGTATGGCCCTAGAATGGTGTTGATTTTCAATAGGGAGGAACAGCGCATCACCATCAGTGTTGTATGCATGCGAGAGGGTTCTACGGTCTGTGAAAATCGAAGAAAAGTCTGCCTTTATATCAGCATTTTTACGATGTTGCAATTGTACATTATGTGTAGCTCGCCTAATGTGTATGTTGTACTGTAATTTCTTTTCGAAGTGGTTCTATCAAATAAAAGTATTTTAGTAATACCACAGTTAGTGAATCACGTATTTAAACACGATGCATGGCGTTTAGCACCGAACTCGATGGAGTTCACTCTTAGAAATTTTCTGTAAGTTTAAGATTAGTACCAAACATGCTAGGCGCCTTACCTGCTGGTAAAAAGGTAAAAGAAAGAACGTTAGATCAATGTTCATAGCTGGAGTCACAGGTAATGAACATATTTAAATTATAAACCAAAACAGAGGCTTGGTTTTTGCTCTTACCAATTCGACAAACTAAGCACTTCATAGACTTCTTTATAGTATGGACTTGGTGTGTTCTCAGTTCATTAGTGTAGAATTATCTGGTAAATAGTCAATTGTCATTGTATAATTATGTAGAAACCATTAATTTTCAATGTTGCTTGTGTATTTCATAATATAAAGCAAATGTGAGCGGTAAACTAACATTAGTTTATGTATGTTGCAGGTTCTCTGACGGGAGGTGCTGGAGCAAAGTTACTTTCCCAAAAAGACGCCATCGCTGCTGCGCTCAAACAAAGCTCCAAAGACGACGAAAACGGTTACGACGAAGACACTGCAGACGGCGGCAGCGAAGAAACCTCGTCCCTAGCTACAAAGGGTCTCCCCAAAGGCGTGACTATATCTAGTGCTCGCCCTACCTCCGATAACTCCTCCCCTTCCTCCCCCGAGGCGTCCCAAGAAGAGGAGCGACCATTCCATGGTTTTCCTCCTGGCATTCCGTCCCAGCTCCTCAAGTCTATTTCTGTATCGGGGGCCTCCGTTTCATCGTTGGCTCTCGGTGGGTCGCAAAAAGCAGACCAACCCGAAGATTCGGCAGATTTTGCTCAGCAGTGGCTAAAGAAGCGACAACAGCAGCTGCAGATTAAGAGAACTGAAGAAGTTGAAGACGAAGAAGAGGAGGAAGACGTCGATGATCAAGAAGAGCTTGACGAATTTAGTGACTCGGAATACAGTAACCAAAGCTCCCAGCAAGAAAAGCAGAACGAGCTTATTCGTAGAATTAAATTGCAGCAGAACTTGAAAGAAAAGGAGCAGCAAAAGGTTTCTGCAAGTGATTTACGCCTTAAGTATTCTGGAATAACATTTTCTGATGCCTCCGCCTCAGACAACGCTACTGACTCCACTGAACTACTAAAAAAGCTCGGATCTTCCGTTTCCTTTGGTAAGAAAGACGAAAGTTCTTCTCGTAGTCTTGGTGCCTCCATATCAATATCTGGAGGTGCGTCAGGCTTATCTCTACCGGCGGGGCTTGGCTGCTCCATTTCATTTGCCAGTGCCACTGCACCAAAACCTAACGAACCCGATTCTGAAGGATCTGAGTTTGATGAAAACGACGATTTCGAGGCTGAGAACTTCAGTAACACCGACGAGTCTGAGAACACAAATCTTGCCAGAGGTCCTCCCGTTACAAGTTCCCTTGACGCTCTAAAATCTCTAGGCTCATCTGTTAGCTTTTCTACTTCAGTAGCTCCCGTTAGTAGTGGTGCTACCAGCTCCAGCTCCTCAACTGCCCCTGCCTCTACTGACGCGGGCAGTTCGGTCAGCGCAAGTTCAGTATTGCCTCATTTGGGATCAACTGAACCGGTTCGTTCTACTGCATCACCAGTTGCGCAGACACCCACAGCAGCCCCCGCTGCGGGCGCATCCACTTCTGCAGAAACTGCATCTGCAGGAAGCGGCGTCGGAAGCTCCCGCCGCTGTCTCGAGTGTGATGCTGTGTTTGAGAATGGCGCTAAGCTTCGCCTGCACATCCTCACCTCACACTCAGCAGCCCGTTCTCAGGTCCCTGACAGCGACAACAGCAACAGCAGCACCAACTCTGGCAGCACCACCCCCACTTCCAGCAGCAGCAGTAGGCCCAACGGTCCTAAAGTTGCTCATTTCGTAAAGTGTTCAGTGTGCCACTTACCCTTTAGCACAACTTATTTGTTACAGAGACATAAGATAGAAGTTCACCCTCAACCTAAGCCATGTGAAAGTGCTGCCTCGAAAGATAGCAGTGCAAGTGTTCCCCGAGTAAAGCCAAGACCGTTTAAACTTGTGAGAAGGTGCCGTAAGTGTAGCATTAAGCGTTTTAGTACCTTTAGGTTATTTGAACAACATCACTTGGTGCATATTAGAGCTGTACAGGCTGCAGTTTCATTGAAAAGAATCTCACAAAGTGAAGTAGACAAGCTGACTTCTGTTGTAGGCAAAGTGAAGCGACAGCAAACGGGTAGGAAGAAAGGTAGGAAGCCCAACGTGAAGAAAGGTAAAGGTTATGAATCAGATGCCGACTTTACAATTGCTGGAAACTTAAAGCTCAAGTTAAAAATCGGAGAGCCGCGCGAGAGCTCCAACAGACGCCGACGAGTAAGCCTTATTACCTCTGCTATGAGTCACCTCCTGGCCGACAGCGACGGTGAGGGATTCGAAGGAGAGTTTGAAGAAGATTTACCTGATTTATCTAATATCCCGCCTGCTTCCGGGGCCCCCGCGACTGGTGGCAGTAAGGGAGCTGGTGAGCCTGCCGAAGCTGAGAGCAGCGATATTGCCACTGGTGGAACCAGCGAGTGCTCCGAGCAGTTCAGTGAGCTCAGTGAAGAGTCCAACACCCCCCATCCAGGGGACGTCACCACTCCTGACGAAGGATTTGATGACAATCCTGATGATCCTGAGAGTGTAACTGTACCAAGTGACGAGAACATGGGGCCTTCTGAGAGTAATGGTGGTGAGATGACTCCTGAGACTGCAGAACAGGGAGATGCCCACCAGCAGTCGCCTGGCTATGGCGATGTTGCCAACACGCATGGTGAAATGAGTCGGGAAAAGTCAGGCCAGTCAGGGAGCTCTTCAAATGACTTTGATAGCGCGTTTAACAACCCGGCAAACTTGAATTTCGAAACCGAATCTCAGCACGAGCGCCCGCCGTCTGCCTATCAGCCCCAGTTTGAGTCGTTCACTGGGGATTGGTTCCAGGAGTACGAGTCTGGGCCGCGCATTGCTGCTGCAATGGCCGGGACTGGCGGTGAAGAAGAAGGAGGTGGAGAAGAATCAAACGGCAATGACTGGGGGAGTGAAGGCAATGAAAATAGTAATACCGGCAGTGATTCTCAACCTTTGCCCAATAGCTCTGAGGGCGTTGGCACGGGGAACATGCCCCCCGGTGATGCATCCGACAGTACTGGCCAGAGCGGCCTATTTAGCCAGGAAGTGTTGGGAAATGAAGGCGCAATGTCTACCAGTAATGAAGACGGCGGTCGTACCGACAGCGGGGGCAGCTTTGAACAGCTTTGCCTTAATGATTCCTTTAATCAGGATCAACAAGAGCAGAATGGTGGGCCGTCGGAAGGTGCGCAAGGGGGCCATGCAGAGGGGGGTCAGCAAGATTTACTGTCCGAGTTGGAGTATTTAAACAGAGGAGGCCAGGCTGCTCATGACAGCGGCGTCAGTGGAGATAATTCACGGGATTCACAGTCGTCCCAACTGAGCAATTCTCGTCCTGGCTCTAATTCAAGTGGTCAGTCTGGGGGACATCCCACGCCTCCCCCTGATACGTCATTCCGATCTCTTGCGTCTAGTCCTCTGCAGTCTCCCAGCTCACCTTCCCTTAGCAGCTCTCGCCAAGGTGGTACGACGTCCCCCCTACAAGGGGTATCTCTTGCTCAGAGCTCCGCACCTATGCTAAGTGGAGCGTCACAAATGGTTGGCTCTCCCCATGTTGCTGGGTCGCCCCAGATGGGTGCCGGATCACCTCATATGACGGCAGGATCCCCCCAGTCGCTCTCTACGTCACCCCATTTAACGGGATCTCCTCATCAGATGACAGGATCCCCACTGTCACAAACTATGCAGTCTTCTCTTCAATCGCAACCCTCAGAAGCACGGTTAACAATTGCAAATAATCTGATGGCTAACGCTAGTTCGGCCGGCAATCTTTCAAGCAATAATAATCTTTTGTCTAATACTTATACTCAGTGGCCTGCCGTGGCGACCACTTCTACTTACTCTTCATCGTTATTGAATAGCACTACTTTTGATAGCACCATGAGGCCGCCAATGCCTCCTGGTGTTTCTGTCCCGTACCGACCATCGCCGCCTCCTCGTGTAAGAGGACGTCCTCCTTTAATGGGGCACTCTGGTCGTCCTCCATCAATGCGAGGTCCTGGGCGACCGCTAGGATCAGGTATTCTCCCTCCTCCTTTAATGCCTGCTCCTGGAGGACGGATGCCTTCGTTGCAGAGGCTTCCGAGCTATAACTCTCCACGTCAGATGTCCCAAATGAGTGGCCAGAAACGTCAGTTGTCCAGCCAACAGTCGGGACTCTCTCCCAGTAAATCGCAACGGCGTGAAGATATCAATGTACCCTCTAGGCAGAAAGATAATGAGTGCCAAATCATCGCAGTTGCCAATCGTGGCGATGGCTTGCCAGTGATATCCAATGTTCAAGGCGGTAGGGAAGAGCGACGTCAGGCCCAGGCTGCCGGCGCTGGACATACTGGCGGGGCCCCGCCCAACAGCGAATCCACTATTCATCTCAGTGACTCGATCACGTTAAGTGTTCGGTCATCAACCGCCAATAAAGAACCCGTTAGAGGAGAGAGACAGGGTGATGCTGGCACTGTGGCTAACCTGCTGGCATCCAGGGGTATAACAGTTACCCCTGCTGCTGGGGAGAAGAACCACGATGGTGGACGTGACGATCGACGGATTCCCACCGCCAGTGACCTCAACCTTTCCTCAGCAATATCAGTACACCCGCCCACCTCCCGCGATCGTGACGGTTTTGCCGTCCCTCAGGCCCCATCATCTTCACGCGC
This sequence comes from Parhyale hawaiensis, assembly GCA_001587735.2. Taxonomy (NCBI): domain Eukaryota; kingdom Metazoa; phylum Arthropoda; class Malacostraca; order Amphipoda; family Hyalidae; genus Parhyale; species Parhyale hawaiensis. The sequence continues at coordinate 3,550,122 of LQNS02278161.1, forward strand.
TGCATCGAGTCGTGACGTTGAGAGACCACCGAGACCTCCAACTGTTGATTTAACTCGTGATGTCAATCCCGTCGGTGCCCAGCCGACGAGAGTAAAGTGCTCACAGTGTGATCGCAGCTTCTCCAATCAGGCACTGCTGGCCGACCACGCTAAGGTTCACCAGCAAGCGTCGGCGACGAGAATGCCGTATAAATGCCATCTTTGCACTGCCGGGTTCTCAAGCCAGAAAGGCCAGCAACACCACTATCAGCAATTCCATCAGTTACATCTCTCAACAAACGATGTTGCCATCCCTGTGGTTGATCTCCGTAACCCCGTCAATGTTCAGCGCATGGCTGCCCTGGGAGTCCGATCGTTCTTGCCCCTGACCAACTTGCAGAACCGCGGGGGCGGCGGTATTGTTGGCATTCCGCTCTTAACTTTAGAAAACCTTCGTAACGGGCAAATGACATTGCAGCAGTGGGGTGTGAATGATGTGCTCACCCTGGGCCCTCCCAAGACACTCAATATGCCCAGATGACGGTCACCCGCTGGATCCCAGCTGGGATCCAGCGGCGTCCAGTCGGTGGGATCTGTGAGGCACCCTGGAGTGGGTCTTCCCAACCGTCATCCAACTCCGTAATTGAGACTCGGAGAGCAAATACTAAATATTTTTTTCCTTATCATATCAGTATTTACTGGCACCTATTCTTGCTTCTTTTTCTTCTTCACGTACATAAATGCGTCATTTTTCTCAGAATAAATTCGCTTAGTTATCGGTAAATCAAGCTTCAATCGCTATCTGCATGGAAGAACATTATTTTAGTTAGTTTGCTATCGTAAATTCCTAGCAACAGTTGCACGTGCTGCCGTACATGTTCTCTATTACTGCTCTGGAAACCGGCCGGTATGACGCATCTCAACGAGTTACTTCTTTAAAGCTGGAACTTGCCTCTACTGGATCTATTTTCCAGCTGTTAATAATAATTCTGTGAGAAATATTTCACCAGGTACTTTCATGATGAATTATTTATTCAAGATTTGTTGTGACTATAACGCAGTCGACCCATTTCCTCGCGAATTACATACATTCATTTTCGATTGTAAATATGTAGATTTTTGCCTTGAAACAGCTGCTTTAGGTATGAAATAACACGTATTTGTGTGAACTGCGTAGGAGAAACCCTGTATCCAACTATAAATTAGATAAAACAGGCGGCAGTAGACGAACCAATAGGCCCATTCTCAAAAAGACACCGGAACTTACGCCCCGGCCCTCTAAGACTAAGGAAAGATGCCCACGGCTGCCGCAGCAATAGCCAAAACTCGTTCTTTTGATTTGAATTACATGTTTTTTTTAAAGTGTAATACATATATGATGAGTGTACCGTGCTATCAAAAATGACAGCATTGAATTTTCTGGAGCACATTTCCATTGAACGTTCGCTCACTTGGCCGATATTCTGTCTGCTATGGCTAGAACCAACTTTGCAGGAACGGTTAGGAGAAACTCACATTAAATACCACAGTGTTTCAGGCGTTGCCGAGGTACACAGAACAATAAGCGCATATCTCCTTCGAAGCTTCGACCCCCTACAGTCCAGTACACGCGAGCTGACTTTGAAAAAACTTAACCGCCAGACTTCACTGTATACCTTTCTACTTTTGAGGGAGGGCCGCGGCATATACCCAAACATACACATTTGTCTTTATTGTAGCGTTTCGATATGTAAAGACGCTAGAGGTTCACTTTATTTTATATATTTCAGACTACATTGGCCACTATTGTAGCCATTGATTTTAGGTAGAGATGATTGACAGTGCTACCCTATTGATATATTTATTAATTGCCTCTGAAACTTTGCTTCAGTTATGTTTGTAGGAGCTACAGACGATTTTCTCTTCATTCTCTCTGTGAACTGTTCGATGTACATGAGAACTCGTACAACACTTTTATTATGGTAAGCAGGGTTGGACCAGTACCAAGGAGAGCGGCCTATGGCCGCATAATAAAGTATTCGCATGTCACATTTTTATGTAGCTACCTATAATAAAGACTATTTTGAAATTCATCTACAATGCTTTATTACCTCAAAGACTAACCGTAGATAGCAGTTATATCTATATTTATACTTCTGGCGTAAAACGGACATATCCAACTAGATGTTCACAAAATCTATCTACTGTACTTTGTTATCATGTCGATCCACTGTTTAGCGAGACCAGTTTCATGTGGGATACGTCTTAAATGGAAATTGTAATATTTCAGTACAGATGTCACTGTACAGTTCAATATATGAAACTTTTATTTTTACGCTCTTTTTATTTCATTTCCCCCAGGGGGGGGGGGGGAGGAGTTGCTCTTCAGTGCCCCGAATGATGTGGTGCCTCAATTCCAATGTTAGTACCTGGTGAAATAATCTCAGTTATACTTCCGCTCCCAGACGCATTGGTTACAAACTCGCCATTCTGTATGCGCTCAAGTAAGCTTGCTTGCCTCGCAATAACCACCAGAAGCACTACCACACCTTACCTAACCTAATCTGCGATACAGTGAGCAGGCACAGTTCACGAACTAGAACGTCGCCCGCATGGACACCGACGACCGTACACAAACGTCCATAGCGAATGGCGAGTTTGTAACCAGTGCGACCCGGACATGTTACGCAACCCTCCAAGAAGCGATGGACTGTTCCCTAATCTAACCTTATGATTATAATGGCAGCTGCAAGTTCTCTTCTAGAGTACAAATTCAGTATAGCTAGTTTATTTGCCGGCTCTAACTCGCTCACTGCCACTCTTGTTTGCGTCGTCACGGTCGAGATTTCGATCGTAAAAGATTTGTGCATATTGCTTGAAAGATTCCCGCCGACTTGAATTATCCTATCAGACTGTTTGTGCTTGCTATCTGCTTCTGTGAACTAGCTATACAGAGAGGCATGCTTAGCCACACTTCTATGTTTTTAATATCTACACTCGTTGATCGCGAATTCGATCTATGTATTGATGGTCGAGACTCGTGTAAGATTTGCTGCTTACTGTCGTAACCCTTTCATGCCTAAATGAAACCCCAGTTTCGGTTGGAATAGAGCTATGTATCATTCCCCTATTAGTTACAGGGGTCATGAAAGGGTTGCCTTGGGCTGGGCATGAGGTATGTTTACTTCAGGGGCCAATTTTGTGCTCTATTCTTGGTGAACGCGTCTGAATCCGGTGCAATCCCTTTCAGTTGTACATCAAAGTAGCCTTTGGTGAGTTTGCGGTGTCAGCGCATCTTCTTCTTGGAGAAGATCTGCTTATTCCAGTTCATTTGCGCCTGTGATGTGTTCTGTCCTCTTACCAATTCTGTCTGGTAGCTAAATGTTGCATTTGCGGTATCCATTACCTCTTCAGCGATAATCCGTTAATATGGTCATCGAACTTGACATCTGGATGCCAGACAGAACCATTAATGCCTATTATCTTGTAAAAAAAAACACCTCAGCAAATGCATAAGTGACACGTTAAGAAACTTATCGGCGTGTGGAATCACGTTTGAAATAATCTCAAACGCTGGCAAACAGTCTCTTGATCAACTCATACCTGCTTACGTCTTTGTGATGCAATCGTACTTCGTTATTTTTTGGAGATCTGTTTGTATGCGCTTTCTGTTCATTATTATTTTTTCGTATTATAGGCTCTCATAGCCTCAGGAGAAGCTTCTGATAGCTTTGACTTTGTGTTAACTTACCCATACGATGCAAAATTAGCAAAGTGTTGAAACCTTTGCCTGTATGTTATAAACGATGCACTATTATAGTAACTATTAATATTGATGTTAATATGTATTTTTGTACGAGTTTTTGTGAATGTCATATGCAGTTATACTGTCTGCGCAATATTTGTTCCTTGGAGCAATACCGGCGGTTCTTTTGCGTCAGGTTTGCATCTTAGTTATGGTAGGTATTCGACGGAGTGCTTAGGATCTTGCTGGATTTATCTCAAGCTATTGCATCGTTTAGTTGAGTACATAATGGCAATGCCGTTTTTTACGTCGCTTTTCTTACGTACGTAAAAAATTGTGCACCAAAATCCAAGTATAAACCTAGCAAGACCCGACGCTTTTGTGTAATTAGTAAAGTGTACAGTGTTACATGTAAGGCGTTAGCTGTGTTGGAATCTACGTTCTGATGTACAAAAATACAAAGCCTGAATGCGCCAGTTTAAGTAAATGTGTGTTTGCTAGTGATAACACCAGTCTGAATTTGCCAGCTATGTTGCTCTTGAAAGTACTTGTCACCATTATCGAAACGGAACAATCCAATGTATATTTTCCCTTTATTTTAATATCCTAATAGCAGTGGCATTTACGTACTAATCTCGTTTTTTTTTTTGGCGGAACTTCGGAACAGTCATCAGTAGTATTAAGATATCCGCATTAATTACTGGTCTTTCTTTTTGCTGATTCACGTGAATCTGGTTTAGTTTTGTGTGCTATCCCCTTCAAGGGAATATTCTAATGGCCAGCTGACGAGTCCAAGCCCATTTGTTCCACTTGGGTGGGTGAACCGTGTGGCTATTTCGTTTCATTATACAATTGGCCTATTCCGTATTTGCTTGTCATGACTCCGGTTGAAGAGGCACCGCGTATTCTCAATACGAACACAAAGGACTTAATACAGAGCGCATCGCTATTAAATGTCCGTGTATAATCTTATTGTTAACGTTGGGCCGAGAAAAGTTTTTTTAAAACCGCTTAGTTGCAGACGGGAATGGAGCAAGTTTTGTAGAAGCCGTATGCTTTTATTTTGTAATGTATGGATTCTATGGGAGTGTTTTTCAGTAAATTCGATAAGTTTTCTATATCTTTTAGTTAGCTACGTTCAAATTGCTCTGTAGAGATTTCAGCGAACCTTTTTTTATACGGACTCAACTGTAGAATCTTGTGGACTCTTTCTTACTACTTATAAGTTATGGCTGTTACGGAATTTTGTTTTCTCAAACGACGGCCCGGCAAATAAAGTTTACTACGTCACTACTGAGGTTTTACTTACACTGTTCATCCCGTGAAGGGGTGTCATGTTTCTATTGACGTATAAGGTCTTTCTTAAAGTTTCTTTCTCTAATTCCTACTAGACTGAAAACACATGCTAAAACTGTACAACATAAAGCTAATCTTTTGAATTTCGTGTGATAAATGATGCACCTTCTTAGACAGACAGCTGTATTTCTTAAACACTAATAGAGAGAAGCAAAATAGCCAGAACTAAAACAAATACTTTCTTAAGTATTACCCAGTTCCAACAATAAAATACTGCCGAGTGTTTGCAATCTACATACATACCGGAAAACTAGCAAGCAAAACCCGGGTATTTAGAAACTGATAAAGTTTGTACGTCTCGTAACGTGACGGCTTACGGAAAGGTTAAAAAAGACCCCAACTCTGACTTATGATGGTTCTTAGAAAACTTAGGGGCAGAGAATACAAATGTTAAGGCCAGGAGAGCAAATCAGGCTCTATTTCGGCTTGGTTTCTTGATCGGTGACTCGTCGAATGTAGATGGAATTTTCGGGTATATTGGAGATTTCCATTTTTTCGTAGAGGTACGAACAAGCAATGGCCAAGGTATTACCTGTAGGAGCAAGAGTGATTATTAGAGCCCGGGATTTAATGGGCTTAAAATATTGCAGTTATAGCTCCTCAAAATTGCCCTTACTGCACCTAAGCAATAGGAGTGGAAGAAATAGGAAACGAAGAAAAGGCAAATACAGCAAAAAATTGACAAGACGAAAAAAAAAATGCTGATAGCAAACGAGAATAGCATGTCAGTGGATCAACGGACACCTATTTCAGTTCCAAAACCAATTATCAGCAGGTAAACATTGCGCTTGTGCTAATTGACAATTCTTCCCAATGGCAAGAATGATTCTTGCAAATATCCCGCTTTACCTGTTCCTATGAAAAGGTTATAAAAATTCAATAGTCATATTTTGCAACTCTATTATGTTTTTACCCTAACAAATGCATGGAACAATAATTGAGAAGGGAACCAATTGTCATGGCGTTTGAAGTGTTGTGACACGTGGCAGTCTTAATAAGTGCCACGAGTTCACACGTCCCTCATAGTACAGAAAAAAAGAATTACTTCTTACATACCGCGTTCAATCGAGAAACCGAACACGAGCTATGCGTCAACTTTTTTTTTTTTTATCTCTGTCCACACGTAGAAGTGTGCTTCATTCATATGAATGACGCTGCGCGTTCAGTTGTGATATAGTTTCTTTACATTTTTGCTTATATTTTGCGTCGGTTTGAAGTCATATTCATATCCCTTTATCTTATAGACTGAACTTAATAGGAATAGCCTATTTTAAAAATAGTTATAGTCTGATAAACCGACAGAAGAGAACTCAGCACATAGCAATCAGTTGGACTACCAAATCAAAGATGGCGTCCGTATGCTTATAATATTTTCTAGTGTTTTTCTATTAAACAGGAGTACTGCACTGTGATTCTGATCATTAAAGGTGAAGATAAAAAAAAGTGTTGACTTGTCCATGATCTGTGAACACTGCAGTGGATAAATTCAGCATTTATACGTTCTGTTTACTGAACTTGAATGACTCAGCGCATTAAAAAAAAGGACATGCTTCATTCTTCAGTCTACCGCGTTTGCTGTAGCTGCTTCTCTCAAATCAACGCACCGCGTCCATCAGTTTGAGTGCACGCGTTACATTGGGGGCCATGTGAACGCGCCTAATATATTGATTGCATTTATAGCTCTCATTGCAGTTATTGCACTAACGCCGGAAACTGTAATAAATCCGGGCTCTTTTGATTATAGTAAATCTGAAAGCTACATTAGATTTTACAATAAAAAGGGGGTTTTATTATAGCTAATGAACACCAGAAATCACAGAGTAGGAGGGTGAAATGTTGCAGACTGAGTAGTATACCTTTACATCCTACTGCCGCAATATTGACCATCAGTATTTTCGAATTAGTATTATACTTTAAATTAAACTACTCTGAGAGCGCATATCCCCGCCAAGAAAGGCAACGGTAACTACAAAGTCAAACTGGTTCTGAAACTATTAGATTTTTCCTTTGTATCAACACCGAAATGCAATCATTTGTGCTTTTTAACACTAATAACAGTGTTTGTAATTTTCTTGAAGATCCGTTCATAACTTTTTGAGTTGTGCTGCTAACAAACATTAGACAGACACACCAACTATCCAATCATCACCAAAATTCTTCCTGTCTTCAATATTACTAACAATTCCTGTAAATTTCATAAAGATTCGTTCATAACTTTTTGAGTTATTTTGCTAACAAGCATGTATCAAACAGCGATAAACGAACAGATAATGACAAAAAATTTTGTCATTTACTCTGCATGATATACCTAACAACTACTGTAATATCATAAAAATCTATTAGTAACTTTTTGAGTTACGGTACAAAGACAAAAGAGGCTGACAAACAAGCGATGGGGTCAATCTTCACCAAACGTTAATCATCCGTTACTTCTAACATGTCTAACAATCTCTGTAAATTTCAGAAAGATCCGTCCATATTTTTTTTAGTTATCTTGGTGACAGATAAATAGATAAACACGACAAAAGCATACCGTAGCGTCCCTGGCGGAGGCAATTAGCTAATGCGCTTGGAAAATCTACGAGCTTTGGGAACCGAATTTACATGAATTCATTTAGATTGCGTTCCAAAGATTCAAAATGTCAAAGATGCAGTTACTTCAGTTGAAGTGCCATGTTGTCCACTAGTACGTAGCTACTCTTGAATCACTGTGGTGCACAAATGTGTCCAGATACACAAGTACTTTGCCCTCAACATCTGCACTTTCTTTGATTAGATTATTGAATAGTTTAAACCTCCATCTCCACAACTAAGGTAATCTAACAGCGGAAGAGAGGAAGAAATAAGGGACGTATAGCATGTTGATAGAAACAGGGAACCCATGCACGAATAATCAAAGCGCATGGAAACAGCAGGTCGGGGAAGAAGAGGAAGGAGAGAATAAAGTATCATTAGTAGGAGTATGAATGCAGAAGAAAGCAAAGTGGACACGAAAGACAGACGTCCCAAAGGCCTAGCTAAGGTCAAGGATGATCAAGGACCATCATCCTAGGGCTAAGATCACCTTAACACTCCCTGCGATGTCGTCTATAAAGACGCAGATCGTATGGGCTAATGTCGACAACGTCACGCCAGCATTGTAGAAAAGTTTCATATAGAATCTATTACTTTTTTTCGCTTTAGAAATATCACAAGGCACATAGAGGATCTCTGATACATCAAAACTCAACGCAACTCATAAAATTATGAAGAGCAGGGGCCGCTACACAAGAACACTTTTCGTTAGTTAAGAACTTTAGATGGTCCGCAGATCAAAACTGCTGTGGTCAAACTGCCGACTTACGTGGAGATTATAAAATCATATAGCTACCAGCCGACGAACTATCTATATTTAGTGTATGGCACAGTACAGTCACATACAAACCTCGCCTAACGGAGAGGGGAGAACGTGCTTGACTCTTTGACATTTCAAAAATGACTCCAGGATCTAACCAGCAGCCGACTCTGCAACTCAAGCCCCCCCCCCCTCAAAAAAAAAAAAAACTCCATCTCCCAACACTTAAATAAAAGTGGACCCATTTTCAAAGACTCCCAATTCAGACTCCTTGAATCCAAAAATGCCCGACTTCTGCTGTCTCGAACTCCGACTCTACAACCACGGTTGCTGACACGTTTCTTCAGCAGGCAATTGCACAGTTTCCATCGTTGTAATTCACTTCAAATTTGAAGAGATACCAGGAGCTGTACAGCACGCAACACACTCTTAGCCAAGGGGCTAAACGATTACCACTTTAGCGAATGTGGCAGCCATAAAGTTTTATCTAAAATAACACCAAAATATTCGAACGATTAACAGAGAGAACATTCAAAAGACTATCGTGCGAAACGGCTTGAGTGCCATTGCTGCAAGGCAAAACTGGTTGGTCTGCGATACTTTCATTTCACGTCACTATAGCAAGTTTCCAATTCTTCCATGTTACATCAGTACAAATGCCAGTGTAAAAACTGTTTAGCAATTATCAACGATGCACGCCCCGGGCCCCAAGTAACCTATGAAAAGGCAAAGAAAGGAAGGAGTCCGTCCATACCCAGAGATTAGGAGTATTTTGCAGAGGCTAAACAGGTGAGCTTGTTTTGAAAGGCAGCAAGTAATGTTCCAACGCTCGTATGAACGGACAACAGTTTAATATAGCTCAGTAGTAAGGCTGATGATGATTTATTACTCTCTTGACTTCAGAAACTACGCTCTTGAAAGTGTGTTTATATACGCTGGCACAAAATTATTCTTACCAGTTATACCTTGATCTGTCTCTTTCGGTATTTTCATAGAAAGAAAAAGTAAACAAAAACAGACACATTTTTGGACTGGCAGGAAAAGTTCGCAGAGCTAGAAAAAATCCTGCACTGAGGCTCGTAAGTACCTGCACATACGGTATGAGGTGGTAGGTAATGATATACCTTGAAGATTCTTGTCATCAGGTCCAGGTAGCGCTATGTACGCCACCCATTGTGGTTATTATCATGCTCTTAGTGTAACCACCACTAGGGATACAATAAAAAAAAAGTTAACCTATGGCACAAAGCAGCTCCGTCCACCCGATTTCAGTCGTGATACTGGAGTCAGCCATGAATTACCATATAATATATCTCGCTACCAATTTAAAACCTGTTAAACCTAGCCGTAGAGTCTGGTAGACGTCCAAAGTCACCCAGACCTGCAGCAGTTGGCTATATTTACAGGCAAAGCTTACAACAATAAGCATACAGTACAAGGGGAATTCCAAAAGTTCGTGGTTAACTTCTCTCGTAGCGTCATTACTGGACCATAAGATCAAATGCTGTCAGATATGGTAGCTGGCATCCGACCGCTATATATATTGCACAAGTCAGGGCATAACTGATGGTTGCAACAATGAGATTGAAGACCTCATGTTTTGGTTAAGATCAAACTACAAAGAATCATTAGTCTCGAATTCGCTGTCAAAACAAAGGTCTAAAATGTGTTTCCTACTCATTCGGAAGCAACATAGTTATCACTCATCGCACAGCAAGGAGCAGGGAAATAAGATACTGACGAACTTCCAGCGACTTCGGTACCAAACGCTTCACGGTGACGCTCAAATGAGTAATTGCTCCTTTACCTATCCAAGAGCATCAACTTACGTCAAAATTGGTAAAATGAAGCCGCGGAGACTAGTACTATAATTGGCATAGCAATACATTTACACGCACGCAAGAAAGCTTGAGTTTATGGCAAATATTTCAGCAATTCCGCGAACTTTTTGAATTCCCCTCGTATTTTATACACATTTCAAACTAATGCAATTGCCACAAGAAACTGAAGATTTTGGTTGGTCTTTACAGAGTTGTGCTCCACCACCTATTCCCTTCCCAGCACCTGAGTTCATACGGAGCAATAAAACTGGTATTATAATTATGGTACTTCAAGCAGGATACTAAAGAAAATGAGAAGGCACTCACCATCACTGGAGAAGGCAAGGGATGAAATGGAGGTCGGATATCGGTGGAACTGACAGAGCCTCTTCTTATTGAAACCGTCCCAAATATTGACGTATCCGTCAGAGCCGCCGGTGGCGAACGTGTTGTACCCGTAGTGGAAACTGTGGAAATTGAGCACTGAAAATATGTGGGGCGCAAGCACATGATACTATTACTTTTTTCGAAAAGGAGAACCAGAAACAACAAATTTGAATAAAAAGAAAAAATGTCAGAAGTAGGTGTATGAACTGTCGCCCATTCACTATTCAGGTGCTGCGAGTAGCCGGGGGAAAGGGCCGAGGTTAGGAAACATTGTAAGGGAAGAATAATGAAATATTGATCTTGACACGTGCGCTGCACAACTGGAGAAAACAGGGTCACAGGAAAGTTTATGAGAGCATGACGTCATATATGGTGATTTTTTGTGTAAGACGCTAGAATTTATTTTTTTTGCAATGATTTAGTTAAATCTATTGCATAATGACGAAACACCTGAGATTTTGAAGCACTGTCTGAATGGAAAAATCCGTAAGACTTCAAACATGAATTTGGTAGATTTTTAGACATTACAACTTTTCCTGTTTTTATCACCCGCGAACGAAGTGAGAGAGGTGATAATGTTTACATTAAAGATTTAAGTACAGTATATACATTGGTACATTACATATTTGTACATAGGCCTATTTGTCTGTCCACCCAAAAAGAGGCAGAAGGAGTTTAGTCTTAATAATAATAATAATAATAATTTTTTTCAGGCAGTCGGGTGGGTTGTCCGAGATGTGAAAAACAGCAAAAACTTCGAGTTAGCTGGCATAAAAAATGACGACGTTGAATCTGTAACTCCTCCCAAAAAAAGGCAGAGGAAGTTGAGCATAGTTCATAATTTTTTTGCAGGGAGTCAGGTGCGTTGACTTAGATGTGAACAATGCCAAAAAATTAGAATAAGCTTGCCATCAGAAATGACGGCGTTGAATTTGCCCCCTACCGCGGGTGATGGACTGACGCCACGAGGCGTTCTAGTTCTTCTTATAAGTTCAAAGCCATTAGAAATAAAGCAGAACTAGTAAAAAAAAATTATGTACGCTATGCAGGTTCATATCTTCGCTGTAACCGGCATTGGAAACGATTGGTGGTGACAGCAAATGACTGCAGCCACCACTAACCAGTACATCTGCAAACTAAAGTACAGACAGCTGCTATAGCACAGAGCAGACAATACCTACTAAGTAGTAAACAGCGCATTGCAGCCGATAGTTTGTAGCGACAGAGCTAGTTATTTCACCACTTGAACGGCAAGCACAAGATATGCTTACCACTTGAGAAGGAGAAAAAACAACGAAATGCTGTAGGTTTGGTAGTGAGGGAGAAAAAAAATAGCTTAGAGTCAACGGTGAGAATGGATTGCCACTGGACAGATACTGAATAATGAAACCAATGAGAGTTTATAAAGCAGTAGTGGTGGCGGGGCCACGGTTGCGGGCCTTGCAGACCAGCGTCTGTAGTACGTACCACAATATCAAAGCAACCCCAACTGCGAATATTCACTCTAACTGCTCCACAACTGTTGCAGCATTTACAAATGGAGGCTGAATATGACAAGTATACTTTATCCCTAATGTAATCAAGGAAATATATGTTATAGTGGTAGATATGAGTTGCTGAAACAGCGATACACAATTGCTTCATTGTCTAGTGACAGCGCAATGCCTATCCGTTGTTAGTAGGCCAAATAAATTTATGTTATTCTCGTGAGTGTTACGGCACTCGTGCACCTAGCCCTTCAAAAATGCTTACCCACTCACCAACCTAATATTAACTAGAGCACTCTGAGAGCGCATACCTCCGCCAAGCGAGGCAACGGTAGCAAAAAATTCAAATTGGCTCTGAAACCATAATTTTCTTTGTATAAACTCCAAAATCTAATCATTTGTGCCTTTTGATAGTAATAATAGCTTGTGCAATTTTCTTGAAGATCCGTTCATAACTTTTTGAGTTATACTGCTAACAAACGTTATAACAAACATAAGTCAAACATACAAACTGATCTGCACCAAAATTTAATCATTTATGTCTTTTAACATTACTAACAAACCCTATAAATTTCATAAAGATCCATTCACTATTTTTCGAGTTGTGCTAACAAGCATAAAATTAAAAACAGTGACAAACGAACGAACAAACATCATTACCAAAATGTGGTCATTTACTCTTTGTTATATAGCTACCTAACAACTCATGTTAATTTCATAAAAATCCATCCGTAACTTTTTGAGTTATGGCATTGAGAAAAATGATTGAGACAAACAAACAAACGGATGGACATATCTTCACCAAAAGTTAATCATCTGTTCCTCCTAACATACCTAACAATCCCTGTAAATTTCGACCAAATCTTCATAACTTTTTGCGTTATCTTGATGACAGACAGACAGAGAGACAAACACGACGAAAACATAACCTCCTTGGCGGAGGTAATAAGTACATCCAATCACAAACCTAATCAATAAGTAAACTCATGGACCACACGGATGCCTTGACTGTCCACTGAAGCAAATGACGCTGGTTGTAAATAGATTAAACTTCAGTAAAATCTTTTCCTGGAAACAGAACGACCTCAAACATCAATACTGGTAAAGGAAAGTGTTTAGCAGCAAGACACAAATTTGTAGCAACATACCAACAGTGGAAGACGATAATTGAAGTTTGGGACAGCAAACTGACCTAAAATTGGCTAAGTACTTTTTGAAATATACCGTTGGCAAGTGCTCACGCATGCGTGTTTCTTTCCAATAGATACATTCCTTGCGTCTCCAAGAACAGTTTATTTTTTGCTTCGAGTCGGTACGATGAATGGAGCAAATTTTATCGCGGATTTGCCAATTTACCATCAGCCTCACTTGCGAGGAGTGGACAGAGAAGGTACCGTGGGGTCCATGGTACACCCAATCACTAATTTAATATCAATAAGAACACCCAATCACCAACCTGATATCATTGACAGGGTAGATGAACTCCATACCGTCTTCCTTCAAACGGTGACATTTGAAGGCGTATTTCTTCTTCTGCACTTCGGGATTAGGATCTAAATATTCGACAGCAACACGACCTTCAATGCTAGACACGACGTAGCCCTGTAATGGTAAGAATAGTCCGCTGGCTTACACATTTTTTCGACTCATTACCGTCTGAATTGAACTTGCAACGTCAGCAGCTCTGTAGATTACGGTAGGTTTTACATGGTTAGGGACATCCTTGGTCCCACCATGATTTGAAGTAAGACAATGCAATAGTATTAGTCCCTTGATGACTATTGTACATGACACCAAATAGACATGATTTGTGCAATTATAATGAACTATAGTTACACTTCACACACGCGCCACATCGCATGGAACAGAGTTTAGGAGGAAGTCAAGAAACTCACAGGTACAAGTGCCTCGATAGCTAATTGTACATCGCGTTAACTGCAGTATCAGTATAATTTACAAACTGAGAGCGTTTTAGCACCGTTATTGAATGGCTCTAAGTAAACATGCAATCGATAATTTATTAAACTGAGCATCATATCTACCTCAAACACTAACAACAGCAATGGTGCAGGGAAAGGTGTAATATTGAAGATGAAAGGGCAAATTTGGTAGAGCAGGATATTTCTTGTATGGAACCACACGTTAAGGAATAAGGGAGGGTAGAGCCAGCAACAGAGCAACACAATAAGCATGGATAAGGCGACGTTACCATCAGTTTTACGTCTCTCTTGCATATATATATATATATAGATATATGACTGTACTTTTTCCTTAAAACAAAAAACTAGGAACTGTAACGCAGACTGTATCCTATATACGTTGCACTTCAATTCAAAATCGCCAGTTTATTTCTTACTGAGTTTTACTAAAGTATAAACCTCCATTTCATATTATTATATTAACCCTTTAGTGCCTACAGTACACATATGATGACATTACATGTAGTGTTATTCCTACGAAAAGTGATGTTCTATTGAGGCACTAAAGGGTTAAATACTCTGAGTCTCCGTTTCCACACAACAAAGGAGATATAACAAAAAGAAGAAAGAAGGAACATATAGTAGGGGCCCATTTCAAAACTAACTGTGAACCAAGGTAAGGAAGAAAGAAGGAAGCGATGCTCCATCAAAAATTCACTGGTAATTATGCGATATCTATAGGAGGCGGCATTGGATACCTATCTGATAATCACCTATAATTTCTCAGTTATGCAGCATGTGAAATAAAACTGGGAATACAGACACATCGAACAGCTTGCATGAGAGCAGCGAGTCGAGAAAGATGAGGATGAAAGATCACCAACTTCGCCATTTATAGTACACGGCCAGCACTGGCTTCTCCTTATCCTTCAAGTACCTACTGTACACATATGTGACATATGTTGATATTACATGTAGCTATAGGGTTATTTTTTTATAAAAAGGTATCTTCAATTGAGGCCCTTAAGGATTGAAAGAAATCTGTGTTGATGCATCACCAACAAGAACAACAGCAAGACTTTCTTATCTAGCTACATGATAAACAAAATGCAAACTTAGAATGCACTGACACAAACACAAGTCAAGGCCTGCCTACAAATATACAGGAAAATGCAAAAACCCTTCCCACAACACACTGCCATTCCATGAAATTAAGGTGCCAAATAAGATGAGTTTAATAATAATATTACTACTGATAGGGGCTTGGCAATCACCTGCTTGTTTGGGAAGCACCTGATGCAGCGAGTCTGGTACTTGAGGGAAGAGTCGCGCCGCATCTGGGGGTGTCCCATGTTACGGAGGTCCCAGATGAGTACCCGCCTGTTGGCTGTACCAACAACCACACGCTCACCACACATGCCCATTGTATAGACCTGCACACAAGTAATACATGCAGTAATTTTGAGTGAGTCTGAACACGCCAATCGTGAGAGAAGCATTAATAATCTTGCTCGTGGCACCCTGAAATTATGAAAAAATAATTAGTGTAAGATTAGCAAAAGCCGCTCTCGATAGTACAACAGAAAATCAAAGCGGACAGCACAATGGAACCATTAAGAGGAAAAGATAAGAGAGGCATAGAGCAGGTGTGTTAACCCTTTAGTGCCTACAGTACACATATGATGACATTACATGTAGTGTTATTCCTACGAAAAGTGATGTTCTATTGAGGCACTAAAGGGTTAAGACAAACACGGAACTGGCGCACAAAAGAGGATCAATGTGCATAAGTACAGTAAGTAGAAAAAGAAGAGAACAGAACGAAGCACAAACAGTGAAAGTATGAAAATGGAAGGAAGCTAAGTGGGCACGAAAGAAATATGTCGCAAAAGCCACTCTAATGCGGAGGCAACCTACGGGGGTGAAACGATAATAGTGGGGGAGGCGGCAGGTGATGAAACTATCCATTTCATAACAACATAATATGTCTTTGAACAGTTATTAACTAGCTATAGACTTCAGCACACATCAGAGCAACACTGCCCTGTTCACATGCAACCAAGTTCTACTGCAAATGTTCTTAATCATAATACCATCACCTACAGAGCTGTAATATGCAGTACAGGCAAGTCCCATGCAATGGACTATAAGTGTACATGGTACATGACCCTACAGCTGTGATGGCTATTGATACAGTGGCTATGCAAAAAAAAATAAATAAATAAATAAATCAATAGATAAAATATGAAAACAGGGGGACAAAGTTGGACATTGAGGAAGGAGGGAGGGAGCAGAAGTCCCAGTGAGACACTTGCTTGTCTCAAGAGTGAGTAATAATGAGCCTATTCTGTTAACTAAAGCCATTCAAACACGAGTCAGAAAGGGTTAGACATTTCTGGGGTCCAAGTAAAGGTAAAGTCACCTAGAACGCGCATCCCACCTAGGAAACCTACATGCATTGGTTCGTGACACAGGTAAATACCCACTTGCGCCTAGGAGTATGTACAGCTGCAGTCGACCACACCACATTAAACCGGCGATGGCGTCATAACGGCGGGGTACTCGTTAGACAACAGCTCCACTTCCTCGTCCCCCACTCAAAGCCAAAGCCCTGCCATTAGGAAGCGACTGGGGCCCTGGAAAGCCCCGGCCTTTTTCAGCCCCTGGCCCTGGTTAATTGAAAATTACTTACCCCGGCCGGGCCGGCCCTGGTTCATTGAAAATTGCTTACCCCGGCACTGGTTCATTGAAAATTGCTTGCCCTGGTTCATTGAAAATTGCTTACCCCGGCCCTGGTTCATTGAAAATGCTTACCCCGCACTGGTTCATTGAAAATGCTTACCCCGGCACTGGTTTATTGGAAATTGCTTACCTCGGCCCTAGTTTACTGAAAATAGCTCACTCCAGCCCCGGCTTTTCAAACAGTAAAAATCAGGGGTTTGGCCGGGACTTTAATTGGTGAGAGAAACACTTAACAAGCAATAAAACCTAAGTTTTCTGGGAAAAGCTAAATTTTTCTTTGTGTAAACTGTTTCACTATAAGTGATGATTGACCAATATCATATCAATATGCTGTCTCAAACTACTGTAACTGCAAGAAACCCCCGGACCTGGCTATTTGGTTTTGGCAGCCCCTGCCCCGATTACTTGATTTTTGGTCACCCCGGCCCTGGCAATTTGGTTTTGGTTCCCCAGGCTACTTCATTTTTGGTCACCCCGGCCCCGGTCTTTCCAAAATCTTTGCCCCGGTTGGTCTATACATCCCATTGATTGAAATGGAAGGAATTGCTGATACTAGACATTCCCAAGCATCGTGACTTCTCTTCCTCGTGTGGGCTAAACTCCCGACAACTTGCTAATCAGCAGAGACTAGATCCAACTAGAGCACTCTGAGAGCGCATACCTCCGCCAAGTGAGCCAACGGTAGCAAAAATTCAAATTGGCTCTGAAACCATAATTTTCTTTGCATAAACTCCAAAATTTGATAATTTGTGCCTTTT
>LQNS02278161.1:3568163-3583777 GCA_001587735.2 Parhyale hawaiensis
TGTAAATTTCATCCAAATCGGTTCATAACTTTTTGAGTTATCCTGGTGACAGACAAACAGACAGACAGACAGACAGACAGACAAACACGACGAAAACATAACCTCCTTGGCGGAGGTAACTATTATTTTTTTTTCCCTAAGCCTGGTGCTCACTGAGTTTGTTGATAGTTATAGACATACATTCCAACCTCTCTGTTTAGTTTTGCAGTGGACGGTTGTGTACTCGGCTGTGTTGGCCCCGTGCTGTAGCTACTAGCCATTGGGGCCGCCAAGATGAGTTATGCCATTTCATAACCTGGATACTGCGCCAGGAACAGGGAAAGCCCAAAATTTATTCACCTGGGACATTTGTGGATATATCTCAAAACCTTTGATTTTCTACGCCATATCTAGGGTTATGGTACGTGTGGCAGAAGAGATTGCCCCAATTTTAAATGAATTTATGAAAATGGATGCTATCAATAATTTCATTACTGATTAAAGGAGTTTTGGTATGCAGCCTGTACAGCAATAACTGGCTAAGTAGCAACGCACAACAACCATAATTTCTGAGCTGAAAAGCTACAGCAAACCTTATAGTTTTGTTGGTGAGTGCTGACTTCACGCTGCTGACGAGGATCCCACACTTTGATGGTGCTGTCCCAAGAGCCTGTTACCACTACATTCACATCATTGCAATATTCAACACATCTGTAACAAAAAGCAGAAACCGCAAGGATTAGGTTAGTGCAGACATTTGCAGGCCAACCACGCAAGTAGCCAAGTGAAGAAAAGTTGCTGGTCTGGGTCTCCCGCAATTTTTTTTTAATTTGGTTGATCTCTAGGTAGGCTAGTCACAAGAGTCTTTCTCTGAAGTCAGATAAAATTGCAAGTAACATATAGCTGATGCACCAAAAATCAGGCAAAAGTAATTAACATAAGTTAACAAAAAGCAATTTATTACCACCAGGTCTGACCTTCAAAGTTTTCAAAGACTACCCCTACATTGGATATCCTTTGCATTTTCATTAAAAAATAACATGGGCTTGGGCAACATAAATTTATGAAACGTAAGTGCAGGCAGAAAGCATGTAAACTATGAACCATTTCTGACACTGTATATCAAATGCAACTGTGCTAGTTTTGTCCATTTATTGCTCAAAAAGTTGTCAACTCCCTGGTTATTACGTAGACATTGTAGTTATATGTACCCATTCAGAAATGTCTAGGTACGGTATATAAATTGTACTGCAATGGATACCGGAAACTCTGTTTAATACACCTAGCTATCAAATCTATTATAGGTATAGCTATACAGTGGAACTCCCGTTTTCCCAGAAACTGAATTTTCCAGGAAAACTAGACAATCTCAATTGCCGGAAAAACTCCCTTTTTCCAAACGTTTGCCCGGTAAATTGAAGCTATTTCCGGGAAATTCCATGCCATAAATACCCTGGTTTGCCGTGCACTGGTGAACCATATTGAAGTTATATCCAGAATTGTCAGTCCACACAGCATTTTACATGTAAATCTATGCATGAAGTACCAAAAACTTAAGGCAGTATTAATGCTATCCCGACTTACGGTATTTTGCGAATGATTGCATCCACGTTATCACACAATTTTCCTTAATAACCGTTTCTGTAAAGGTATAAGCCGCAAAATCTATATAGGACAGTTACCCCATGTTAGTTCCATCCTGCATAAGAAAGCTCGTTTCTGCTGCTACGATAGTACCTATTAGTGCTATCGCCACTTGCGCGATTTTGCGAGTGACTGCACCTGCGTGATCGCACAATTTTCCGTAATTACTTTCTGTAATTGCGTAAGCCACAAAATCTTTATGGGGACAGTTACCTCACGTTAGTGCAGTCCAGCACAAGAAAACTTGTTTCTGCTGCTATGATAGTAAGGGCTATTGCGACTAGCAGAATTCATTACATTCACATAAAAAATCTAAAATTAAACCCATAAATTTGAATTTAAATCATTAATAAAAATAGCACTTCTGAAAAGAACACCACGATGTGCAGACATTAACTGAATGGAAATGGCGGAGGTTACCTTCATTTCCCGGAAGAGATGCTGCGCAATAGGCAAATTTTCGTATCTGCGCAGCATCACTTCCAGGAAATCTTTTGAAAGTCCAGAACTTTTGCCAGACTTTTTCTGGGAAATACTGAAGTTTTCCGATATTCCAGCTTGGTTTCAGTTTCCAACATTCTGGGAAAACCCCGGAAAAGTAAAAATAGTCCGGGAAACTGGGTTCCAGGAAAACAGGGTTCCACTCTATATGTACTAAAAATATGGCTTTGAATAAACTTTCACTAACAAAATACGTCTATATAGCTATAATGTTGATGAGGATACAGTACTAAAAATATGGCTTTGAATAAACTTTCACTAACGAAATACGCCTATATAGCTATAATGTTGATGAGGAAGTTGAAGTTGGGAGCTGCTGGAAGCCGCACCCAAAGTTCAGAATTAAATGCACCATGGACCACACCATACATGCCAGCATAAACTACAGTAAAACCCCTCTAATCCGCACCACAATAATTTGAACCCCTCCTTAATCAGGACACTTGACCATAGTTCGAAGTGTAATCCAAACAAATAAGCATTTTTTGGATTAATGGAGTAAAGTACGGAGTGAGCATTTGTTTGAAATATAGTCTGAAAAATTGTTTGTTTGCATTGCGGGAAATAAGTTCATACAAATCGGGTAACATGTCTACTACCCGTCCACCATGCTAGTAGCCATTCACTTGGCATTAAAAAACATTCTGTGGGAAAACCAGCAGTACTAGAAAGCCGTACATAAGCTTAAACTGTAGGCGAAGTAGGTAGTGCCGCACCATCCGTGGAAATGACCGGCAAAAAAAATTGCGGGTTTCACATTTTTATCACTATCTAGTGTGGGTTTCACATTTTTTCACCTAGTGAAAAACATGTGAAAACCACAATTTTTTGTTTAATTTTTTTGTCCATACTTTTCAGGGATAATGCGGCACTACTTAGCCTACAGGGAGTAGCGTCGGTTGGGGCAAATCGTGCGCACCCCACCCCTCCCGTAAACAAAGTGTCAAGAGGGGAACTACAAAAATACAGAAAGAAAGCCCCTTCCTTCTAGTATTAACCCTGCAAATATGATTGGGATCCATGAAAGGTAAGTATGATTTAAAAAATCGTACTTAGAAGTGAAGTGAAAATTCATTTTCGATCTTAAAAAAAATGATCAATTTGCTCTAACTCCTTTATTTGTAGCAGCCTGTTCCTGAAAATCGCTATGTAACATGTTTAACCCTTCCTCTACTAGTGTTTAGCGTTTGGTAAGGCTGTGATACACATATCCAGCTTTTTAAGGGTTTAAAAATGCACACGATTTGCCCCAGATTATTTTACAACCTGGGGCAAAAATTGCGCGCCCTACAGACTACCAGGTGATATATCGGCGTTGATAAAGTATATTTTCTATACGTTTCAGGGGTGCTCTTTACAATGGTGTACACTAGAAAAATTGATATGTAAGTAGAACTCACGTAGAGCTCTTTAAATGGCATTTTACATGTCCACAACACAGATTTTTTTCAATGAGCCAAAAGGTGCACACCGGCCCTGAAAATTTGCAAGGATATGCCCCATTTACAAAATTTCAGACGGAACAAATCGTGTGCGACGCCAATATAACTAACAATTGTTCATTAAATCATGTTAAGTAGGTATTGTTTCTGAGGTTAAAAATTATGGTGTTTACGATGATAACATCACTTTTTGCCAACAATGATTATTTTGCAAGCTATGACTATGCCCTTGCAATTGTGGAGAATTTGCAGATGGGCAGCAAAATGCTGGCTTTTATTTTATCCAGTTTTTACAGCCACATACGGCTTTGGCCGTTATATGTACCGTAACTACATGTAACACTGCTCTTTCAATGAAATAGCAGTTTCCCCAAATATCGATAGCAACTGTGCGACAGTGAACTGAAGTAAAACGCACGGTTTTCACCATTGGCAGCAAAACGCAAGTTTTCATTTTTTTTCCAGTATTTACTGCCACATATTGCGTTGGCCGTTTTATGTATCGCAACTACATGTACCTAACACTGGTATTACAGTGCAATAGCCGTTTCCCAGAGATCGATAATAACAGTGTGACAACGAATTGAAGCGAAAGAAACGCCCGATTTTCCCCATTTAGCCACAAAATTACAGGTGATGCACATCGTGCGCGATGCAAACGTAATAAGTTTTATGCATAGCCTAATGTTTAGTATCGTTTCTTGGGTAAAAAATGATGCTCTTTACGATGGCGACATAAATTGTTATCTACGATTATTATTTTGCAAGTTACGACCATGCGTACGATTTTCCCCAGGACCGCGCACGATTTGCCCCATTTGCGGGGGTGCAGAAGAATGTCGGTTTTTATTTTTTCAAATTTTTACCAAGACACTTATTACTTTGAACTTTATAAGTATCGTAACTACATGCAACACTCTCCTTAAAGTTAAATAGCCGTTTCTCAAAGATCGACAGTAAGAGTGTGACAACCAATTGGAACAAAAAAATACGCACGATTTGCCCCAATCGACGCTATGTGTGTACTGTATACGTACGTAGTGTGCCATATGTTTCATGTAGAGTGGATTTGTTGTATAACATGTGTACTGTACTTCCTTTTAATGCTATGTTTGGGTTATATATGCATGGAATGGGTGTTGCATACATATTTAATGGGTATTACACAGGTTGCATCTATATGAACAATTTTGCTATCCAAATTAGTGTGGAATAAAGAGGTTATTTCAGAGTAGTAAGTACCCCGGTAATCCATCACCCCCTTCTTCCATGCTGTGTGGATTAGAGGGGTTTTACTGTATAAACAAACCTGATAGCAGAGTCATGACTGCCCAACACAGTCTCGGCATTGGTATTCAAGTCAAATGTCTTCAGTTGGTTGTCTAGACCTCCACTGTAGACATGGACAGCATCCTAAAAAAAAAAAAACTATCCACTGCAAACATGAAAGGCATCCTAAAAAAACTATCAGGTAGCTAAGTATTCAAGTCCAAATTAATATCAATAAAAATCACAAACACAGTATCTATTATCTAACCCAGTGAAAATCACAATGAGTGAATAAGAAGAGTCATTTAGCAAGAAAAGACTCGACTCCAAACACTCCATAGTTGACTTTCTGAAACATCTCACAAGCCCTCTGGGAATGGACTCCTGCAACCCCATTGGGTTCATCCACCTCTGCATTAATTCAACTGGCATGAAAATCATCACTGTGGGAATAAAATGCAAATATATAGCTATATACATGATGACTTTGTTGAAGTGCAACCTAGTGAACTGAAATTGCACAGAAGCTAGGCCTACTGTATTAGCTTTCCACAAGTTAAAATAACAAATACATGAGCCTAAAATTGATGAAAGCAGAAAGAACTGCAAAAGAGACACAGGAAAAGTAGTTTTCACCCTGAAAAATTAATCTCAGGAAATGTGCTCCAGAATGAATAGCATTGACCGGGGTCACCCTCATCACACGGGAGTGATTCAGGACACTGGCCGAAGCTCATTCAAAAAAAATAATTTTTCAAAAATATGATTGCGCAATTGTAAAGCCTGACATGTAAACAATAAGATGCAATGACTTTGACAGAAAAATACAGACTCAAGATATGTCAGCCAAGTTGAAAAAAAAAACAATTTTTGACCTTAAGAACAACTTTATAAAGTTGACTTTCAATTTTTGACAACTTTGACTTGGAAAGCGCAATTTTTGAGCTAGACACATCAAATTTTGACAGAATGTTCTGATGTTTGCTCCCCATGTGCAAAAGCATTTTGACTCAAATCTAATATTTCGTGTTTGGCAACGTGTTTAACTTGTCCCGATTTTGCCCCATATGCGGGGTGATTCGGGACAATGGTCCGGGGTGATTCGGGGCACTTTCAGAATCTAAATTAAGCTACTGTATTAACTTATTTGGGCTCCATTTACATCCATTGGGTATTGTAGAGAGGCCTTCCATTTGTTTTGTTTGTGTGTTTGCTTTGTTTCAGCTTGCAGTTTCTTGGTAAAATAAATCACTTTTAATGTTTCACTGCTTGCCACAAGTTTAATTTTGCTAGTCATCCATGCAATAGTGCTTTTGCTTCTGTCCTGCATTTTCCTTCCGGCTTGGTTTCCTGCTTTTATGGTTTTTCATTTCCTTGCTCGTCTGATTTTGTTCAATTGCACCCTGTGCTTTATTCTGTCAGTTATTCGCTTAGTGGATTATGTTACTGCTCTTACTGTTTCATTCCACATCAGTTTATGCTTCAGGACTTTAATTTGCTTTGTGCTTCAATCCATTATTTTGCTTTTATTCAGTTTTGCATTGAGCTTATTATTTCACTTTTATTTTACATTTATTTCTTTATATTGTGGGTAGGTTAGTTATTATTGCATTATTCTTTGTAGGAGCGGTCAATCTTGGCCCTGCAGCGTCTGCTTGCTTGTTCTGAGGGCCTGACATCACCTCAGACCTGTTTAATGCGGTACTACTGGCTACTACGCTTTCATCAACTACTTGAGTCACCTTAATAATCTTACTTGTGCAACGACCATCACCACAACCCATTGACTTTTGGCACGTGTAACTTCTGTAGGTATATAACGGTGTTCTGTTCCGAGTTTAGAGTTATAATTATTTCTTGAGTTTGTTCTTTCCCATTTTCTTCAGCATCCGCCGGTGTTCATTGCACTTTCTTCACCTGGGAACGAGAGCAGCATTATTTAAATCCAATACTATATTGGTGGATCGGTGAGTTGTCTTCCTATAGGGCGCATGCCTGTAGTTTGGCTCGTTTTCTTTCACTTTGTTGTGCATGGACCAGCAACAGTATTTTGTAATGCAACTTCATTTTTCCTATGTAATATTTATGTTTGAAGCCTAATTGGTTGGATTTCAGAGATTGTTCTCTACAGTAATCTCTCAATATTCACGGATTCGGTTTGGGTGGCTTCGGTTATTCGCGACAGCTGGCGTGTGACAGTCCTCTATTATTAGTGGAACGCCCTCTGTTACCTATTCGCAGTCCCTATAAAGTAGCTAATTACAGTAGTACCCTGACTCACGAACCTCCCGACCAATGAACTTCTGGACTTACGAATCTTGGCCCAAAAATTACGCCTAAGATACAAACCTTCACCAACTTACAAACCTGGGAGATGGGAAGTCATCTCTGTGACAGCTCATTAGTTCCCACACACCTTCTCATCGTGCACTTCTATCCACACACAGCTAAGAACAGTTTCTGTAGGAAAAACCTCTGGCCGGAAGCAGTCAACAACTTTCAAGGTTCAAGGTAGCATATGTACCTACTGCTTCAGGAATGTAACCTATTTATTCCCTATGTTTTAAGTATTCGCTATTCGCTGATTTATATTCGTGACCCCATTGATAGAACGTAACAATCGCGAATATCGAGGGATGACTGCACTGCACACAATCCCATGGCAAACAGGATTGTTGAAGGTGACAGTTTAGCTAGTGTTTTTTTTTCAAACGTGGCTAATGCATTTCTTGAGTCTTTTTCTGATGAAACTATTGCATCTTACGGACCAAGAGTTGGGCTTTACGATGCTGCAATGAGATTTTTGAAAACTCCATTTCTTGAGTGTTTTGTTACTGCATCGGCCAGTGTCCCGAATCACCCCAACCCAACCAGGATGATCTGAAACGTGGTTTTTCGTTAATAACACAAGAAATAGTTGAAGCACAGTGATGAAACTTTCTGGACATCAAGATTAGGGAAGCACCCTTATTGCCTCAAATGGTGTGTTTCTGTGATACGTAGTATTTATGCTATATCAAAGTTTAAAAAATTCTTGAATCACCCCGTTCAATGCTATTTGCTGGGGCATTTGGTAAGGTTTCAGAGTAGCTAATGATATTCAAAGGTATCTACTATCACTGGAACAACACTAACATCTTTCAGATTACTAACGGTGCTAGAATTTGCGAAACAAATTTCACACAAAAATAGGTAAATAGCAACCTAGCTTCTAGGTACACATTCAGCAGAGTTAGAAAAAAATCAATTTTGCTAATAGCTAGCCGAGTTAGTCTTAAGCCTTAATTGTAGGCTAAAATTTATATATAAACACACATATATATACTTTACAAAAACCTGAGGAGAGAATACTTCGTATGAGATTAATAATTTCCTTAGGTAGTAGTCTATACCGTACAAGGGCTGAGGTGTGCCTCACCTGAAAGCAGCAGTCAAGCACAGGAGCCGAGTGCTGGTACTGCAGCCGCATGTTGTTGCTCACAACATCGTACAGTCGAACCGTCTTGTCCCATGAGGCAACAAGCAGAAATTGAGATGAAGAAGGGCTAAATTTGACACTTTGCACACAGTCGCCTGGTGAGTTTTTCAATCGGAATTCCATCCGAGACTCAATCATCTTTAATAATGTTAGATTACAGCCACTGTAAAAGTTATAAAACTCTACTATTAGCATAATTTTAAAAATTAAAATGTAGCAACCTATTTCAAAAGTTAGCCATACATTCATAAAAAGAGGGTTTAATCTCAACCTAACATCCCATTTTACAGCTAGAGCAGCTGTGCAGACTAAATATAAGAGAAAATCAAATATAGCTATCAGCTGCTGGAAAGAATTACTACAGCTGTTGGAAACTGTGTTTCAGCTATTGCAAACATTCATTTCAGCAATAGGAAACTTAATTTCACAGTTGGAAACTTTATTTCAACTGTCGGAACTTTTGTATTGATGCTGTAAGCCTGTAACAATATTATTTGTGCAGGAAACTTGGCTTTGCTGCAGGAAGTTGTGCTGGTGCAAGATTTGATGCTTTTATTAGAAACTTTGTCACTGCTGCTAACTGCATACATATGCCCAGTCAGGATTGGCAAAAACCATGGGTTTTTTGGTAAAAAAAAAAAAAAAACCATATGCCCACTGCTCATCAGATTTGAAACATGGGACCGTTTCTCTCTATCCTTCCAATTATGCTGCCTGGGTTTAACCTTCAAATTGGATAATATTATGGTAAGCCTATTCAAAAACTACCACAAGCTGGGGCAATTTGGGACAGCTGTCCCACTTCAAATATTAAGGGCTGTAAAAATAAAACCAAGTAGATTTTTGCCAATCTAAAAATAGGGCAATAAACAAACATTTCTGCTATCTGTTCAGCATAAAAAGTATTCATTTTAGCTCATGCAATACTAGGGGGAATTTTAGAAAAAAAAAAAAGTATATTTTCCTTTTTCCCAAAGTCCCCCTACCAAGGTCTGGGGAGAAAAATATAAAAAAGGCAGAGAAGAAAAAGTTGCTTAGATGATACAGTAGGTATGTAGCCTAGGGTGCTGCCTACAGAAACTCACAATCAGAATTCATCTACAATCCAAATTTATCTAACTCTTCTCAAAAGAAATGGCGGCCATTCTCGCAACCCTTGGGTATTATGGGACACCTTGCCAGGGTATTACGGGACACTGCAGAAAACAGGTCTGTGAGCTTTTTTGTTGCGTCAACCAGGGTGATTCATCACACCTCGTAAGTCGGGGTGAATAATTGCAGTCGACTTTTCACCTCAAAAATGGAAAAAAAAAAAACAGAAGAAAACTGAATGCACCATCGGAAAACCCATCATTTTCTCTATAAAATGATTTATTCTATTCATTTATTTAAGTTTGATCAATTTTATTGCTTTCCACCCCAAAAAATTTTTTTGTGAGTTTCGCAAAAGTCCCTCAACTTTGATGCTGGAGACCAAAGTTTCTGGTGAAATTCGTTCAAATTAGGCACATATGTAGTTAAAGGACCCATAATGAATGCGTTAAAAGCATTTTGCTGTAATCCTTCTGATTCGTTAGTTAGGCTATAGCTAATGAATTTAGGGAGTGTGATGATTTACCCCGATCAAAGAAATCATACGGGGTGAAAAATTGCACTTGCAAAATTGAATTTCATGAGTTTTTCATGGCTCAGAATATATCAATATTGCCTGTCAAACAATTTAGCATCATTTCTAATGCAATGTCAAACAGTTTGTTTTATTTTACATAGGTTTCGATTTACGATTATTATCTTATTATCGATTATTCGTAGTGTAGTGTGGATCAAATAAAAAAATTGGCAATGAACATATAAGCAAATGCTATAAATAATGTAAGGAAACTAATGTTCATGAATGATAGAGAAATGTCTCTGCAATCATAAAGAGATGTCTTGGAGCCCTGCAATAAAGCTTTGTGCAGGAAAAAGAATTGTAAGGAATGGTGAACAATCAATTTTTTTCCTGTCAAAAAAACTTCATCTGGGCAAAAAAAAATATTTGCAGTGAAAAGTGAAATGGAGCATACCACCATCTATATTATTCAATATGATAAGCTTCCCCTTTGAGATATTGTAGATCTTGTTGAAAAATATAAGGAATTTCAGTGCTCAACAAAATTTTTGTGTCTTGTTTTTGGGGGCGGTGAGTCAGTGACATAGGACAGCTTTTTTTTTACTAAGTACGGTAGTAGCTATATTAGTATCGTATCCCTTTTGTACTGATTGGTATTGTATGGGCAGGGGTGGGTACACAGGTAGGACTCGTGTGCGACAGTAGATGCTCAAGACACTCGACACCGACCGATCAAGTTCAAGCGACAGCCTGTCAATCATGCTGTCAACCTGTCAAGAGTCATCAATCACACTCGAGCGAGAGCCTGCCAACCTGTCAATCATCCTGTCAAACGTGTCAATCATTAAACAATGGAGAGCAGAAGTGACTCCATGAAATTAAAGTTTTATCAAAACGTAGTCCATAAACACATGTTCATGTTATAATATAGCTACATACCGGGAATTTACATACCTACGTACCAACCTGCCTGGAAACATCTTATAGCCTATAGCTTCCCAGCAGTTTGTTTTCATTTCAACATCTTTACCCGTTTTTTACTATTATTATTGCACTGCAATTTTTCACCTTAACAGTGTAGTAAAATCACCCCGTTTTACAGTGAGAAGTCCATTGCGCGGTTTTCCGTTAATAACTTCAATACAAAAACGTACCTCTCCACAAATTGACATGGAAGTACCTTGAAACATCATATACAAGTGTCTAAAGTTTCAACTTCCTAGCTTCAGCCGTTTTTTAGTAATTTTAAAATATGGGGAAAATGCGATGAATCAGCGCGGTCGATGCTTCAGATGATGTGAAGTGTTCAATAAACTAAAACATCTTTTCATTTGCCTTAGAATGTATTCAGTGTTATAACAAATTTTTCACAGTGGTGAGCGAGGACAGAACACTTCTGTCGGTAGCACCAGAACTGCAACAGAGCCCAACTCTGGGGTGTCTAAATGATAGTTTAGACAGTTTTGAGGCGTAACCCTCATGTACAGACAGATTTGGTGTTCTTAAAATTCGTATTTATTTATCTAGCTATTTAATCTATTTAGGGCCTCCACTCCTGGTAACTCAGTGTCCCAGCACCACGCCTTCGCACCTTGGCACGAGCATACATAAGACACATCACCTTAGGCCATGGTACTGAAGAGACTTTGGGTCTGATCCTCCAGAGGTGTTCTGTCCTCACTCACCAGAGAAAAATTCGTTTCAACACTCAATTCTCAGTTGCTCACTCCGACAGAACACCTCTGTCGGTAGTACCGTCATACCCAAGGTGGAGCAGGGAGGGGTTTCATGGCCCCCCTGAGTTGCTGGTGCAAAGGGATACTGAACTAATTGCTTCTCTCTCCTCCAGAACTTTTCTTCAAGTTTATCCAGTTCCTGGGACACTGGTAGGGTAGCACAATAACTCACAGCTATCCTCAGAGGTACCTGTCTGCTGCTGTGGACCTGAGATCCTTATCCTTCCCTCAGGGAAGGGGTCATTCCTAAAAACTACTTTTTGTTGCCCTCCTGTTATCATGTTTCTATTATGAAACTGCAAAAGTGTTACATCAATAGTTAATATCAACTGGAGGAAGCTTTTTTTTTTTTTTCAGGAAGATCCACTGGAGTTGTAGTACTCATTATGCCCACTAAATGGCACTAATACTTGAGTTTGTGACCAAATTTATCCAATAGGAAGAGCCTGAGGGAAATTTTCCTGCAGGGAGCTCATACAGAGGACAAGGTACTCAGCACCTCTGGGGTAAGAACCGTCCGGTACTGTACTCCTGAGTGGAACGTATGCCGGTAAAGGGATTCTTGCAAAGTCCCAATCTGACTTTGCTGTTCGAGAAGGAAGCCAGACTAAACTCTAGCCTTGTGTCCTATATTCGGATCGTCAATTTCAGGCTGGGCTTTAAATTGCTTCTTATCATGGGACAACTCTTGTTCCGACCTGGAGCTTCCTTCTAGAAACCAAAACTGCATCCCTCACAGATTGCACAGACATTAACCTTTTGTTCATGAGCAATAGTTTCCTTGCACCATTTACAGCATTTGCTTGGATGTTCATTGTCCTATCTTTTCCCTGAACTGTCCAAAGTCACCCCATTTTACGGTACGTCTGGCACCCAGAATGAGCCGCAGTCATGCTATCTGAAATTTCTCCTGTCTTTGCCTTGTAGTCTGACAGGCACCTGAATGTAGTATTGTTCCATAGTTTAGTTTGGAATGGATAAGAGCTACATAGTACATATAGATAGATACCTTATCCTGTACTGACCCTATCTTCAACCTCAACTCCTAACATCTAACTTAACAGCCTCGCGCTACTTCACCTTTGACTCGATAGGTCCCCGGTCACTTCTGTGGACTAGCCCGGTTGATTGCCGACCTGTTCACAGCAACATTAGGCGGCAAACACCGTGGCGAAGGATCACCCACAATAACTACAGTGGCACTTATGCCCTTGTGAGGGGGATTGACTTCTTTATGAAGCCCACAGAGTCCTGTTTCCGCTCTACCTTCCGGGAGCCTTGTGGGGTTGCGCTGCCGCAGCAGGTTAGGCTAAGGAAGGGATTACAAAGCGTGCCGTGCTTAGGTACTGACGCGATATATATGATACACAACATGCATAGACAGCTTGTTGCCTGGGCGCCGTGGATATTGATGCAATATATGATACACAACACGCACGTGTAGCTGATATCTTATACACCTTCCAGTTGATCATTGCGGTTATCTGGTAGACCGCAGTGGTCGATCAATAAACCGCAATGTCCGACCGGTCGATAATTGCAGTTATCTGGTCGACCACAGTGGTCGATCAATAAACCGCAATGTCTGACCAGTCGATCATTGTGGTTATCTGGTCGACCAATATACCGCAATATCCAACCGATCGATAATTGCAGTTTTTGTGGTTGACTGAGTCGACCACAGTGGCCGTTACGGTGATCGGAGACTAACACCATCCTGGAACAAGAAAAGTACAACTGTTAGAATATGAAACCAAGTGCTAAACGAATGTTTTCGTCATTTTCAAGTTGAATCAAACCTTTTTACTGAAAAATATTATTGATAAACACGTTTTACTGGGTGTCCCGACTTACCCCAGGAAGGTGTCCCGAGTAGCCCCAGGTTGCAGGAATGGCCGCCATTTTGTTTTGAGAAGAGGTAGATAAATTCTGATTCAAAAAATGAAAAATACAGTTCATTTTCTAGAATTTTTTCTAGTATTTGCATGAGCTGAATTGAATCTTTCTATGCTGAACCGATAGCAAAAATATTGAAGTTTAGTGCCCTATTTTTAGTTTGGCAAAACTCTGCATAGTTTGGTTTCTACAGCCCCTAATATGGCATGGCAGAGTGCTGTCCCGTGTTACCCCGGCGTACAGTATGTGTACTACGATGTCAAACATTGATATTGCGACTTCAATGCAAGCAAACCCCTCAAAAAAATTGTGTCCCGAGAGTGGTAGTTGTCATTTTCCCATTTAAAAAATTCCTTAACTTTGAGTTTGGGGGATTGAAATTTACGACTTGCAGGACATATTAAGTATTTCTTTGGCTACAATTTGAGCCCTAGCTGATCTTCCTAGCATCAATGGTTTGTCTTGCAGCAGTTTTTTAATGGAGGGGTGCAAACGTGATCGGAGACTAAGCCGGTGATCGGAGACTGACGCCTCTACCCTACTAATACTGAGCATTAGTTGCAGCGGTTTGGTATGAAAAATGTCAATTACGCCTAACACGCGTTATCTTTCTTTCTATGCTTGTCTGGTTCTCCCGTAGTTTTCCCCCTCAAGTCTCTCATGTTTTTATGTGTCAAATGGCATGCAAATGAATATCGTAGCATAATAACGGATGGAGTTCTAGTCATTTTAAGCATACATGAACCAAAACTGGAAATCAGTCAATAAAGGTGATTTTTTTGCAAAATGTACAAGGTCTCCTAATATATGGGAATAATTTCGGGATCAGGTTTTTTAAATTTTTCATGTACTATGCCGGTTTCACACACTTTTTTTTTTAAATAAGCAAATTGGTCAACTAGACAGCCCGTAGCTGATTGCGTTACCATCGCCATTTTTGTCGTTTTTTCACTGGGCCTGTAAGCACTGTTAAATGTATATTTTGGGTTAACGATGTAGTCCCGTTGTATTTCCTGTACTAATTCAGGTTTACCATACCTATAGACGTCTATGCAGCCAAGCAAGCTCAGGAGCTTCATCAGAATCCTCACAGGGAACATCTACAATTGGCCATGTATTCTCAGAAGGCAAGTTGAGCTTCAAAAAACGAATTACGTAAATGGTACAGATAGCTCGACTGTCTAAAATTGTATTTTGGCGCTAAAACTGCTTCAATCAAATGAAGAATGCAGAAAATAGAGGTGGACATAGCGGAGCCACAGAGACGCAGTTTGCCGCTTGAACCATTAAAATTTGCTGAAAATTGGACAAGCAAATAGCCTATAGATTTTCCCTACAACTGCATCTGGGCGACAGGAAGCTGTGGGGCTGAAGACCGCAAAAACCTCCATGTTTGTGAGTTCGGTTAAATGTGGACTTTTTTTGCTTACAATTAGCTGTATCATCTTAGGTTATGACTAACATAGAAGTGAAGTAAATAACAAACATAATAGAATTGCTTATTATGGTATTTTTATATGGTAACGGTTAATTAGCGTTGATGAAGCAGAGACGTTTTTCTATAGGATAGGCCTATAAAATGAAATATGACAAAAATGTATATAAATATTTTATTTGAACCATCTCAGATCAGCATGTTGTATTATAAGGTAAAGTGTTTTCATTCGGGCTCCTTTTCCTACAGGGTTGCGGAGTCGGAGTCGGCCGGAGTCGGAGGATTTGAGGCGGAGTCGGATTCTCACTTGCTCCAGGAGTACGGAGTCGGAGTCGGAATTTTTAGCCCGACTCCAACTCCGGAATTCCACTTATAAACAAATATCATTCAATTCTGAATTTTCAGTAGCTAACAGGTTTGAAGAAAAAAAATTGTAAATGTGAAAAATTTTTTTTTTTGACAATTCTCTTTTATAGCTATAGTTACAATGTATTCTCCTATTCCATATGATGAGGCCATTGACAAAATGTTGGGTAGAACTTTCGCACCTGGTACATTATGTGAGGGGGGGCATGGGGGGGGCAAAATAATCAATTTTGGGCCGATTGTTCTGAAATTTGCA
>LQNS02278161.1:3592162-3607988 GCA_001587735.2 Parhyale hawaiensis
TCACCACTGATCACGGTTGATTGCTATCAGAATCACGTCAAAATGCGGTCACAAAAACGCACGAATCATGCGCGATCAGGGGGAATCATCCGCGCGCTGGTCACAAAAAGACGCCTTAAGTCTCGCCACATATGCATCGAATAAATATGCGTATTATGTTTTGTGACCAGTGAAGAAGCATTTTTCCTATATATTTACTACATGTGATATTATTTTGTTACTGTACTAGGTTATATTCGTCGCAAATAAAACCAAATATTTATTCATTTAGCTGAGTGTTTAAATATTTCGATTGCGCTTGTTGGCTTGTTTAAGTTTTGAGCTCTCACGAAGTCGCAGGAAGCAAAGAGCGTAACGGGAGGACTCTGAGAAATTAGCACCAAAAACTAACGTCATTATCGACGAATTTGTGGCTCAGCAGCCCAGGAGTATTTTAACTAATTTAACCAGAAAAATCGTCATAAACTGCAAGATTCTTCTCAGAAGTATAAATAAATTAAGATGATACATAATAATTTAGAAATTATCTTTAGAAAATTGCAGTGCATGCTGTTGGACACTTTTACAGCACTAGCACCGAATTTGTTCCCCTTCGGCGAGCTGATTTAAATCCTTTTTCTTGTTTGAAGCCTTAATTACAGTTCATTTTCAGTTCACAGAATATATTTATTACTTACCAACAAATCTAAGCATCATTATAGCGATAGAATTCACAGCAACACTTAGCCCATCAGGACTAAAATAAAACTTAGCCTTGATCGCACATAGCAAATTTACATCAGATCGACGAGTCGAAGTATTTGAGTGTGGGACATCAGGCCTTCGTATGTCGTTTTCTTGAGCATATCACAGTTTTTTTTCGATTTATTTCATTCAATTCCCCGCTCATAACTCCTCAGCTACTTGAGCTGCAAAATGTTGTCGCCAGGTATAGGAAGTTGGAGCAATAGGCTGTTACTGAGGTTTTTCTCGCGTATAGAATTGGCTATAACGCTGCTTATTTTTGTTGGCAAGGAATATATATGTTCTGTGAAGAGCCTTGTGAACTGAATAAGAAATTAAATAAGGCTTTAATCAAGAAAACGAATTTAAATCCGGTCGCTGAAATGGAACAAATTCGGCGCTAGTGCTGTGAAAGATTCCACAAGCTTGCACTGCAATTTTCTATAAAGAATTGCTAAATTAGTATATATTACTTCAATATATTTCAAGGCTAGAGATGATTTTCGCAATTTAAGATGATTTTACTGGTTAAATTAGTTGAAATTCTCCCAGGCTGCTCAGCCATAGATTCGTCGATGATGACGTCGCTTTTTTGTGCCAATTTCTCGTGAGTCCTCCCGTTACTCTCATTGCTTCCTGTGTACGCCTGTGTTGATGACGTCACTTGTTGACGCTAAGATCTCGCGAGTTTTTCCAGTTACGCCCTTTGCTTCCTGATCTGATCGTAACCAGAGGTGTGTCGCAATCACCATTTCTCGACAGAATAAGTTAATCAGCTATTTGGAACTTCTATTTACAAAATTTTGTAGCGGAACATTCATGGCACCCATTAGAGCGCTGCAATTTTTCAATGTCGTTGAGCTTACACCGCCCGTCGCTAGATGACTCATACAACCACTTTCTGGGCTACGGTACCTAATTTTTTTTCAGGTTGCGGTAGCCCGGTTTGGGCTTGATCGCGATACACCTTAGTAGCTACCCACACGAGTAAAAGGAGAGTATTCGTCTTCGCGCAGTCAGAATGAGCTGATGTGTCGATTAGATTCTAGAACAGTTTGACCACCCACCTTCACAATTAAGGTAACCTAACGCAGGAAGAAATAAACAACAAATAGTTAATCGATAGAAGAACCCATTCGTAGTGTTGCCACGCAGGATCGAAGGGCATGGAAACAGCAAGCCGAGAAAGAAGAAAAACGGAAAAAAAATCCTGACGATAAAAATGGAAGTAAGCCAAGGGGGCACAAGGCAGACGTGCCGAATACCAGGGTTGCGGAGTCGAAGGATTTGAGGGGGAGTCTTAATCTCACTTGCTTTAGGAGTCTGAATTTTTTGTCCGACTCCGACATCCCATTTATAAACAAATATCGTTCAATTCTAAATTCTCAATCACAAATTATAAAAAATAGTAAATGTGGATATTTGTTTCTTGCACATTTCTCTTTTACAGCTGTAGCTACCATGTATTTTCCCTTTCCATATCAGGAGGCCATTGAGAAAATGTTGGGTAGAACTTTCGCACCTTGTACATTATGTGGGGGGGGGGGCGGCAAAATGATCAATTTTAGACCGACTGTTCTGAAAGTTGCATATGTATTTTTGAAAAAGAAACACATTTTGTTCCTACAAACTTTTCCAATTTAGACTTTCCTTTTTCAGATAAGTGAAAGTATAAATATAGCTGTAGATAGGTATGCATTTTTTCTAAGTTGCAAAGGAATACAACTCAATGAGTTTTCATGATAGAAGAATGCAATGACAGTTTTGGAATCCTTGAAACAGTTTGGACATTAAATTGAGGACATCAGGATATTAAAAAAATTGGGCAAAACTTTTGCACCTGGCACATAGCTAGGCTATGTGAGGGGGGGGGGGGGAAGGCAATACTCAATTTTCTAAGGGTTCTTCTGAAATTTGCATAGTGTATGTATTTTTGGAAAAGAAAACACATTTTACTCCCACAATTTTTTATAGAGGCCTNAAAAGGACGGAGAGACCGTAAAGCAAATAAAAAGAGGTGGGGGGGGGGGGGGGGGGGGGGGGGAAGGCAATACTCAATTTTCTAAGGGTTCTTCTGAAATTTGCATAGTGTATGTATTTTTGGAAAAGAAAACACATTTTACTCCCACAATTTTTTATAGAGGCCTTAGTTTATCAGATAATGGAAATATATATGAATATATACACATACACTTCTTTCCATTTCAAATGAATAGAACTCAACGGGTTTTCATGCTACAATAAAAACAATGACAGTTTTAGAATACTTTAAGCATTCCTAAGATAACAATACAGCAGGTTTTTTCATTTCAGCCCTTTTTTCAATAGAATAGAAAATGTAAGAGGCCAGCTCAGTAATTTTCTTAAGAATGCTTCAAGGATTCCAAAACTGTCATTGTTTTTATTGTAGCATGAAAACTCATTGAGTTCTATTCCTTTGAAATTTAGAAAATAAGCATAGGTATATCTTTATACTGTATATACGGTACTTTAATTATGTCAAAAACAAAGGCCTCAATCTAAGAAATTGTATAAGTAAAATGAGTTTCTTTTTAAAAAATACATACACTATGTAAATTTCAGAACAATCGGTAGAAAATTGAGTATTTTGCCCCCCTTACATAATGTACCAGGCGCAAAATTTCTACCAAAATTTGTTTAATGTTCCAACTTTAAAATCTCAAATGATGCAAAATATCATTGTATATGTACAATACACCTAGCTTCAACTTTATATATGTTTATACTAGCAAAAATTATTTGGACACGTTTCACGTTTAAATAAAATATCTACTTGTTGGACATAGGAGTCGGAAATTCTGGAGGGCCAGGAGTCTGACAACCCTGCCGAATACCTAGGTAGATCTAATACAATACAGCCACACTTCACTGTACTGGCAACACATGCTTGGTATTCTTCCATTGCTGCTCCCTTTACAATCGCAGGCGCACAGCCAAACTTGCGCCCATCAGCCCAGCCTTAAACTTCAGCTTCAAATAAACCTCCTTGGGCCCAGCTAATGCCTCAGGCAAGGAACCTAAAGGTCCTCCAGGGGTCGCTGCTCATAAGATAGGATTGGGGAGGAGGGGGGGGGGAGAAAAGCGAACTTACCATATGGACCATCCCAAGCCCCCTGAAAGATATGAAAGTTGAAGTCGGCACGAAAGACATAGGTCTCGAAGGCCTCGATTAGGAACCTAGACAACCCTCCAGGAGTCACTGCTGCCCATAGCATAGGATGGGCAGTGCTAACTAATCTAATGCTTGTCCCATGTGTTAGCTTCAGGAATGTTACTTCAAAGAATTAATACCTCTGGGTGCTGTGCCCCATTTGTTGGGAAAAGGATCCGTATGAAAATATATTTCTTCTTTTCTAGCAATATGTCCCATGATATGACCCCCTATAGGAAAGCGAGCTCTGGATAGCTCGATAATTTTTAGGTCTTTTCAGTAATCCAGAATCCAAAGAGATGAACAATAGTTTTCCCAAGCAGTAAAAGTTGTTTCCATTTTGTGAGCATTAGGTCTATTTCTCGTGAAAAGTTCGAAGCACGGTTATAGTCAGAACCCGGGGAAATATCACTATACTGTGTCACTTGAAGCAGGACTGAAGAGGGCACAAAAGGATAAAGAAAGCCACCATCACTATCCGAGCTTGTTCAGCGTAAGATAAGCTCACACGGAGGCCGCCGGCTGCTGCTGTTTGAGCTCAGCCCTGATCTCCTTGCGCTTGGCAGCGCGCAGCGCCCGACGGTGAGCGCAGCGTCTCTTCTGTTCCCTCAAGGACACTTGGTTGAGTCGAGACTTGCGCAGGTTGCGGCGGAACTTAGGGCAACACTGTCAAGAAAGAAAAAAAAACACTAGTGAAATCTAAGGAGTATCGCTAAGGCAGAAAGTGTGTACACTTAAGCTAAACATTATAAAGTACGAAAAATAACTTAAGGGTTGAACTAAAATCAAAGGTCATATGTACGATTGGAGTGTACATTATCCAACCTCAGGCAGTAGTACTCTCTCTAGTTTGAATGTGCTGTGCCAAGAGAGGCAGTAATCCCAGCTTGGAAGATACATTACACCTGCCAGCGAAATCGTAACTTACGACCGAAAGATGAGCATGATTAATTACACTTGGCCGCACATATCTGCTAATCTACACCATTGAGCAAACATCACTTGGTTTAAAAAAATTGATCTGAGGAAATTGAAAGCGAACTGAACAAATCCCTTAGATAAACAAAGCACTGGTATGAATGCCTCACCATATAGACAGACCATCAGTTGGCTCATTCGGTGCAATTCTTACCATTATATAGCTAGACCAAATTTTCCGATAATTCATCAAGTAGCCTATCTCTCCCAAATAATTCACGAACTATTTTCTCCAACAGCAGAAACCTCCCTCGTTCCATACGCATAAATTCCCAGAAGGAAAAGGTCACATAGCTATGACAAGTCAAGAAAAACAGCCACATTCTGAAGGATTAACTGAGGCTCTGATAACTAGCAATATAAATTCTCTCCTCCTGAGAAGCAGCCCTCCATAACACAAGATGGAGGAGCAGACTCGACTTAGGGCCCAAGCCGACTGACACACATCAAGGCTTACCGCACATTTCATTGACCTAGCTCAGGTAGGCTAAGCCAGTTTATGGAGTTAGTCATGGTGAATCACGCTCTCAGTCGGCCGACATGAAGTACACCTTAATGCAGCATGGCAAAATGCTAAAAAAAAAACACACATGGCCAAGTAGCACAACGGAAAAAACTGTGAATGGGAGAGGCAAATAGGAAGCAATCCAAACAGAGGAGGGGCAATCATTTAAAAAAGTGAGCTTAGCAAATTCTTTTCGATTATCGCGTGGTGTTGAGCGATCAGGATTTTCAAAATTCCCTGAGTTTTCCCTTCCCTGACTTTGCTTAAATCTCCCCTAGGGTCAAATTGTCCATTTTCTCTGAAATGATGAGATTACCAATGGATTATGGGCTCAATGGGACTAAAAAAATTACAAATCACTCTCACAATACAAGGATTTGCTAGAAAATAAGAGCTAGACAGTCGTCCACTTTTCCCCGGCACTGCAGAAAAAATTAACCTCTTTTTTTTTTTTACTCAGGCTCAGGAGGA
This sequence comes from Parhyale hawaiensis, assembly GCA_001587735.2. Taxonomy (NCBI): domain Eukaryota; kingdom Metazoa; phylum Arthropoda; class Malacostraca; order Amphipoda; family Hyalidae; genus Parhyale; species Parhyale hawaiensis. The sequence goes on from LQNS02278161.1 coordinate 3,598,012, forward strand.
ACGCAACATTCATAGAGATAAATCCACAAAATGAACACCATCCACTGTCCTGCAGAAATGCCCCGAGTATTTTAATTCCTGGTTTATTTTTCCCTGAGTGATTTTTTCCTTGTTCTCTAGACTGCTAGACACCCTGTCATCACCCACAAACTAGCCTAAGTGGGAGTAGTGATTCGGTAATTAACACCCTTGAATGATGTGCGAGGGGCTACTACTTTTGCCTCGTCTTTCTACCCGCAAACTGCCAGAAAGAATTGATAGCTATATCATCATGATCTCTTGCAGGCAGTCAGATGGGTTGACTTGTATGTAAAAATACTGAAACTGCTGGCGGCACTTCAAGCCTCATTCCCTCATCGCGAGTAATGGCCATGTCCCCCGAAACATTCTAGGTAGCTGCTTAATAACAAAGAGTCTCAAAGTATACTCCTATACTGACCAGTGTGTGTGACCTGAGCAGTGAGGCTCGGCGAGCCCGCCGAGAGCGAACAACAAACCCGGATGGTCGAGTCACGACCACATTTTCACTTCCCAGCAATGGATATGATCAGGAATAAGAATAAAACACCAACACAACTGAAGAACTTGGCACCAGAGGCAAATGCAATCGAGTACAGTAACACCTCAGTTCAGCTTGCGCGATAATTATATTTTAAGGGAGGAATGTAACAAATGCCCCCCACCCCACACAGTTGTAAGACACAGACCACTGTTTATGTGATCGATATATCGCAGTAGCCTGGACCAAACCAGCCGAGCCAACAGGTTGGATAAACAGTACTAAGTGACTTGTAGTAGGAAATGGCAGTCCCAAATCAAGCCCTTACAATTATGTAGTAAGAAGCAAAAGACAACAAGTTTTCTGTACAACGAATTACAGACCAAAATATGAGTCAGGCTCCTCCAAAAGAGGTAAATTCAAGCTGTGAGGTCGCAACTGGGATTCATGACGATGCTAGGGTTGCCAAGTCAATATGAACCTGCTCAGCATTCCATCAGCCAGTAAATCAATAAGAACACCGCTAGGACTAAGGAAGGCAACAGAAGAGGCTGACACAAAAGACTGCACCCCATCCTTAGCTGCCAGTTTCTGAGCTATTGTTTGTGCCACTCATGCTTGTCGGCTAGCGAGCTTTCAGCTCTGCAATCAGTGCAATGTAGATGTCAACCACATTGGTTGATCAATGAATACACTGCCAACTACAAAAAAAGTTGCTTATGTAACTTCAAAATCTAAATGGCACTTGACATTAAATTAAAGCTACGTAGTTACACTAGAGCACACTTTGACTCTCCCTGGAACAAACCACTCAAGAGCATCATTACAATCGCCTCTCTCCAACATCTGCTCACCACAACAAAATACAATAACAGATGAGTATAAAGGAAGGTACCACTGATACCGCTATCACATTCCAGTCGACTACATTTCTGACAAACAGCACAATAATGATGTAAGCGGAATCAATCTAGCTCCAGCAACATGGCATGGTAAGAATGATGAAGAGTTGATATGGGAGATTGGGGGCAACAGGAATATTCACTATGGTAAAATGCAGATGGCAGTTATTAGGAAGTCCAGACAATTGCAAGCTGACAAAGAGGCAATAATATAAGCATAAAATGTTGGTTGCCATTAATGCATGGGGTTGTTAGGATCCGAATACCTGTTGTGAAATTAATACGAAATTAAAGCACTCAATGCAGAGCAATGAAATTTAGGCAAAGACTACCTACTGCCCTCTAAGCTGCATCATCATTCAACAGTACTCTGATCCACATATGGAGGAATGATGTTCTACATTATCTGATTGAATGGCTAGGCTATGGGCATAAAAACATATGACAATGTATAAATCAACTAGCACTTGAACTTCCAAGATTTAATTAGCTGTGATGACAAGCAGCCTCCATGTTTTACAGTATCTATCCATTATGAACAAAGCAAATTCTACTGTTAGGACCGGTTCAAACTTTTTACAGCTCTGTTCAAACTTTTTTTTACAGCTCTATTCAAACTTTTCACAGCGTATTTTAAAGTCCATAGCAAGCAATGTAGTTTTTTTTACCATTGAAAAGTCATTGATCTCATATGGCAACTTAAGAGTCATTTACCTTATAAGTTAAATTTTTAGGTCTTCAGAGAAAAATGCAAATCTTGTTATTGCTTGAATATATAACTGAATCTGTTTTATGCTTAGTGGATTGTTTGATCATATATTAGAACCATGTCCAACTTTGTAAGGTATGTTTCACTACTGCTGGGTTTTAAAATAGTTTTCAACAAGATTTTCACCTCCTTAGTATTACGGTAATAAAAAATTCAATTTGCAGCTAATTTTTTTAATTCAAATATAAAATCACAAGCCCAACAACTAGACACATTTGCTAGTCAACAACAACCTCCATTGGACTGAAATTTAAAGGGATTTCTCACACTGCCTTCAGAATGAAAGCATTCCAACTTGAACAAAAAATAGAAGCAAGCACCCCAACATGGGAATTATAGTTTATGCAGTAGGCTATTTACCAAGCCTTACAAAACAATAATAAGGCTGGAACACTCACGCTGATTCTGTCAGGAAACCGAGGGATTCCAGGCTTCTTGATACCATTTTTGTGATCTTTCCGGGATTTGTTGCGATTGGTGTGATTCTTGGACTTCGCCATTGTGATATCTGGAACAGGTAACCAATAAATAAGAGCATTGCTTGATGAAGACATTTGCAAATTGTGAAATAAACTACAAAGGAACTAAGTTCATAACTCATTACAGTGGGACATGATAACAAGACACTTTTTGGTCCACCTAACTAAACCAATGTGTTCTTATCCAGAGTAGAACATGCATCACCATGCTTAATACATGCCACAAACACAATTTTGTTGCAGTACCTACTGAAAAAGAAGAATCTCAGCAGCTAAATAGCTTTGTGAAGTTGTGTTCATAACAGTTGTTAGGTAGCTACCCATACAAAGCATATAATCTCCAAACATCACAGTGAATCATGAATGCACTTGTCTGCCTTATCAAGAAAGAACATTATGAGAATAGTAGCTGCAAAGCAAGGTTGCTGAGTCAGAGGCCTACTTGCTCCAGAACTCAACTTTGACTCTGGAAAAGATACCATTTAATACAGACACACACAGTTTGACTATAATCTGGTCAGAGAGTGCAATTATGTAGCTCAAAATCTGGAAGAGTCATTTGTAATACCACCATACCCTATGAATCAAATTCAAGGTTGAGTGGATTGTTGCCGATCTATTGGCAAGTATCAAAGTTTGATACGGTTATCTGGGAATTTCAGATAAATTTTAAAACAAAGCAGAGCACTGTTGAGAGTGCAAACATTTGTCAGGCAAAGAAATGTTAGGTAATGAAAATGTCAAATTTGTTCTGAAACAATTTCCTTTTTACCAGTACCGTGGAACCCCATTTTCCTGGAGATCTCTTTTTCCCTGAATCTTGACTTTTCTGGACGGTTGAGCAAATTTCAAAGTTTTTTGGTATTCCAGCCAGGTTTCAATTTGCTCAACAGTCCAGAAAAGTCAAGATTCAGGGGAAAAAGACATCTGGGAAAATGGGGTTCCACTGTATATACCAAAATCTGGTCATTTGTGCCTTTTGACAGTGATGAAAAGTTCTGCAATTGTCTCGTAGATCTGTCTATAAGTTTATGAGTTATGTTCTGACAAACATTAGTCAAATACAGAAACGGACAAATGATCATTTGTGCTCTTTCAACTTTTCAAAAATTCTTACAAATTTTATAAAGATCCATTCATAACTTTTTGAGCTCTACTCAAGTCTGGGAAATGTATGTAGTCAAGCAATATTGGTATCTTAAACACAGAATTCAGGCAGAATTGGACTTTTCAAGATATGTTTCAAAAGCGACATTTTGGCAGCAAAGGCTTAGTTTTCGAGCTATCTGATGTAGAAGTAAATGTTTAGTTTTTGAGATATATGTATATCTGAAAGAAGTTATATTTGTCAGACGCCACAGCATTGCATCATTCAATCATTTTCCTTACAATAGCACCTTGGGGCTTGGTTTGTATTACCTTCATAAAACACGAATAAATAATACCAAATCACACTTCCATGTGTACACCAATCACACCATACATGGACACGGTGACACTAGAAAATACTGACGGCACTAAAAGTTGTTGGCACTCGCGTTACCACCATGTAATCTGTGACCCATAGGATCTAGACTGAAATAGTGAATAGTGTATAACAGAATTATGCCATATATAGCTACCTATATAAATTACACTTGAATAATAGGCATCTAACCTTTGTTGTGGCTTGTGCTCTTAATAGTTACAACTTAGGAGCATGCAAATTGATAAATGATAATGTATTTACATAGTATTATTCAAAGAGTTCATTGTTTTATTGGTGTTACCACTTAACAGGGTTTTACCAGGTTGAAAATTACCAGACTGGTAAAACTGACAAAGAGTACCAAGAGGCCTTTTTTGGTGAACCCTGTTAACTAACTTTAACCTAGTCTTATTCAACCCAACCTTATCTAACTTGACCTAACCTTGAGAAACAGGGAACCCATGCATGAAAGTGTTTTCACAAAGGATCAACACGCATGGAAAGTGGGGAAAGAAGAACAGAATAAAGCATGAGCAAGTAGGAGTATGAAATCAGGAAGGAAGCACAGTGGGCACAAAAGAGCGACAACCCAAAGGCCTAGCTAGTGGCTGAGGTAAGCTACACAGGCCCCCTGGCCCCATAGCATAGGATGGACAAACCTAAACTGACAATTCTATGGCCCATCCTATGCCCCTTGAGGAAACTGATCTTACCTAGCCCAAAAACCTATAAAAAGAGGTTTTTCATAACACTGCACAAGTAGCTATTTTTTCAGTTGCGGTTACAGTGCTTTCAGTTGCGATTACAGTGCTTTCAGTTGCGGTTACAGTGCTTTCAATTGCAGTTACAGTGCTTTCAATTGCAGTTACAGTGCTTTCAGCTGCGGTTACAGTGCTTTCAGCTGCGGTTACAGTGCTTTCAGCTGCGGTTACAGTGCTTTCAGCTGCGGTTACAGTGCTTTCAGTTGCAGTTACAGTGCTTTCAGTTGCGGTTACAGTGCTTTCAGTTGCGGTTACAGTGCTTTCAGTTGCGGTTACAGTGCTTTCAGCTGCGGTTACAGTGCTTTCAGCTGCAGTTACAGTGCTTTCAGCTGCGGTTACAGTGCTTCCAGTTGCGGTTACAGTGCTTCCAGTTGAGGTTACAGTGTTTTCAGTTGCAATTACAGTGCTTTCTGTTGCAATTACAGTGCTTTCTGTTGCAATTACAGTGCTTTCTGTTGCAATTACAGTATTTTCAGTTGCAATTACAGTACTTTCAGTTGCGATTATAGTACTTTCAGTGGCGATTACAGTGCATTTTAGTTGTGGTTACAGTGCTTTCAGTTGTGGTTACAGTGCTTTCAGCTGCAGGGACACCTCATTTCATAGTGTGGCACTTCTTGCCAAAATTTTGGCGAGTGGTTTGCCGCCCTCGGAAATGCGGGTGGGCGCCTATGAGCGCCGCGACCTGTGAAACCTCATTTCATAGTGTGGCACTTCTCGCCAAGATCTTGGCGAGTGGTTTGCCACCCTCGGGAATGCGGGTGGGCGCCTATGAGCGCCGCGACCTGTGGAACCTTGTTTCATAGTGTGGCACTTCTCGCCACGATCTTGGCGAGTGGTTTGCCGCCCTCGGAAATGCGGCAGGGACAGTGCTTTCAGCTGCTTCAGTCACTTGCCACATATGTTGCATGAATGTGGGTGGTCTTCAAATGTTCTTTGTAAGGAACATGTGGTGCTGAAAGTTCCACTGCTGGAGAGTTATTAATGCTTGGTAGTTGGCACCCTCATTTCATAGTGTGACACTTCTCGTTAAGATCTTGGCAAGCTGCTTGCGGCCCTCGGAAATGCGGGTGGACGCCTATGAGTGCCGCAACCTGTGGAACCTCATCTCATAGTGTGGCACTATTTGCCAATATATTTGCGAGCAGCTTGCTGCCTTGGAAATGCGGGTGGGCGCCTATGAGCGCCACGACCTGTGGAACCTCATTTCATAGTGTGACACTTTTTGCCAAGATCTTGGTGAGCAGCTTGCCGCCCTCAGAAATGCGGGGTTTGGTGGTGTTTGAGGAGTCACTATGATAGAAAGTAATTATGTTTGGACTCCCTGCCATAGTGGTGCTGACCCTATGCCCCATGCTGTGTTATTATTTACTGTCTGTGTGAGACCATCCATGAGTCATCCAATTTGTCTGCTGATGTCTACCTACCTAGCCTAATTAGCTAGTTTGACTTGAATTCTCAACACTGTTCAATCATGGTAATTATTTAATTGTATACTTCATTATCAAAATATTGACGCATCTTTAAACTTCAAAAATGCCACAAGATTTAGGCCTAGTTAGAAATTAATGGTATCCTAATTGAACAATCTCAGATAGGCCTAGCGAGCGCGAACGATGACTCGCGTAAGCTGTAGCTATACGGTATAAGCTCCTTATTGTAGCAATACGGAAGCATGAAAAGAAATATTCCCACGGCTGGATAACAATGACTATCAGTGATCAGAGGTACTTTAAAGATGGTAAAAATGACAGGTCAGAAGTGAAATTCTCAAAGGAAATTCCTAACAACGTTATCGAACTGTTGTCAAGTCCATCAGTAATACAGAGCAGTACATAATACAAGCATCTACAGTATCATTAAATGTAGAGCAACATGCATTTTAACACAGGTTTCGAGGGAAGACCAGGTTATATAACATTAGTAATGTAATATACTCACAAAATTATATGTCCTCCCTCTATAACGAAACACTGTCACCCGTTGTTTTCTTCCCACTAAGAAAAAAACAACAAAGACCAAAACATCCGATGTTGCCAGATACTTAAGTCAGTAGTGAGGCTGGCGCAGCACGCTGTAACGAATGAAATATAAATGAGTTAATATATATATTTTAAAGCTATGATGAGACTATCATGATGTATTTATTGATAGTATAATGAAAAGTCTTGTTTGTAATGTCATATATACGTTATGAAATGTTTGACAAAATATTTATAAAATTTTGTCTCGTAGATGAAAAAAGTGTCGGAGAGCAGCTCAGCATGGATGCACTTAGGTGGACGGTAGTACTCAATGAAGATATGGGATAGAGTGCATTTAAGTAACGCATGATGAAGGGTATGTTGAGCTAAGAAATACGACTGGAATGCATGGATGGTGGGCTGGGAAAGTACACTTATGGAATATCTGCAGGAACAAATGGGAACGAGAGTCTAGAAGCACCGTTGATATTTGTGGCCTGCACGTTAGCTGAGCTCACCAGGTACCTGGGCTTGTTTCTTGTCATGATTCCAGCTATAAATAACAACAACCTTATCTACATGGCTCAGTGCCATCACATATATCAAACGAGTTAACTGAACTGGCTCCGCAATCGTGCTTGCTACCTAACGATCACCCTTGCACGAGAAGCAAAATAAAATATAATTAAAGGCGTCTTTTTGTGACCAGCGCGCGGATGATTCCCCCTGATCGCGCATGATTCGTGCGTTTTTGTGACCGCATTTTGACGTGATTCTGATAGCAATCAACCGTGATCAGTGGTGAGANGATCAAAGAGTGATTCCAGCCGTTGGACAAGTAAAAATTCAAAATTTGAAATGCAAAGTTGTGATGTTTTCTTAAATTTATGGATAAATTGAATAATGTTATGATGATTTTTTGTAATATAGTTTGAAGAATTGTAGTTTCCTTACTTTTATGCCTGTGTATGTTCAAAATGCTTTATATACTGCAAGTTGAATTATGCATTGGTTTTAAAATAAATAAAAACTCATAAGAAATCTATTCCCAACCATTTTTAATAAAAATATGATATAATTATAATTTTTAATAATTGACATGGCAGTTCTGGTTTGTTTACAAAATCGTTGACCATTCTTGTGCTTTTCAGTGATTACGATGATCATGATCACGGTGATTCTGATTGCAAGCGTGGCCACAAAAAGACGCCTTATGTTTCTGTAAATATCACAGTTTTTCAATTAAAGTGAGGTAAATGGGGAATGCAGTTATTGCTTCCCGATGAAAGGTCTACATGGCTTAACACAATTTTGCATGATTGCCTAAATACTATCACATACATTATCATCCAAGTGGTATGGCGGTACCAGGAAGTAAAGAGCATAACGGGAGGACTCAAGAGAAATTAGCACCAAAAAGTGACGTCATCATCGACGAATCTATGGCTGAGTAGCCTAGGACTATTTTAACTAATTTAACCAGAAAAATCGTCTTTAATTGCAAAATTTATCTCTAGCGTATAAATGAGGCAAGATAATGTATAGTAATTTAGCAATTATCTATAGAAAATTGCAGTGCATGTTGATGGAAACTTTCCCAGGACTAGCACCGAATTTGTTCCCTGTCGGCCACCTGATTTAACTTTTTTTTCTTGATTGAAGCCTTATTTACACTTCATATTCAGTTCACAGTGCTCTTCATCGAATATATTTATTCTTTACCAACAAATATAAGCACCAATATAGCCAATTCTGTGCGCGCGAGAAACCACAGTAACAGTTACCCTTTGCTCGAACTTTCTGTACTTGGCGACAACATTTTACGATATATTGCTGTTAAGTAGCTGGCCGGTCATGAGCGGGAGATTGCATGAAAGAAATCGAAAAAATACGGGGATAAGTTGAAGAAAACAACATATTAAGGCCTGAGGTCACACACTCAAATAGTTCGATTCGTCGATGTGATGTAAATTTGCTACATGCGGTCACAGCTAAGTTTTATTTTAGTCCTATTGAGTCCTTCCGTTGCATTACTTGCTTCCACGTAGACGGGGCCTTAGTGTCTTTGAATACTAGCAGCTATCGGCGGGATTATTTAGGCAGTCGTGTATGCCAGATGTGTGACAGTCGAGAATAAAAGTGTAAAAAATTTAATGTTGGAATGTGTAACATATTTACCTGAGCGAGAGGTGATGATACAATTGGTCCTGGAAGAATACGGTGCCCAAGAAAATGAAGAAAATGTGGTCTACCGTGTACGAGAGAACAGGCCTGCAGTGGTGGACACGAATGCTTGGGGGTGATGGAGTGTTGAGTGTGAGGATGATGGAGTGTGTCAGAGAGTACCTAGCAAGGGTATGAAGTAGGAAAAAGGCAGCTTTTATGGGGCAGATGATTTTAGCATTGATTCTATTGCCTGGCATGGTTTAGGGGTGGGTAGTCTTGTTTCAAGTTGTTTGTTGTGGTGGGGTATAATAGGTACTGATGTTGTGGAAATTTTGGTGGTGATGGGGATGCCACTGTGCTGGAGAGGTACTGATAATGCTCGTCTCCCTGCAGTATCGGTACTTACCTCTTGTCAATTGCCACATATGTTGCATGAATGTGGGTGGTCTTTAATTGCTCTTTGTAATGGGCTTGTGAAGAACATGTGGTGCTGAAGGTTTCACTGCTGGAGAGTTATTTATAATGCTTGGGATGTGGCACTGTACCTATGTACCTGCTGCCACGTGTTGCATAAATGTGGGTGATTCTGCTCTTTGAGGTGGGGCTGGTAGGGGTTCTGTGGTGCTTGGGGTGTCACTGTGATAGAAAGTAATAATGTATGGGCTCCCTGCCATGGTGGTGCTGACCCTGTGCCCCATGCTGTGTCATTCTTCGCTGTCCGTATCAGACCATCCATCCAACTTGTCTGCTGATGGATTTCTCTGGTGGCCAAATGTACGCTTCGGGCATTTACTGTACATTCTCTTGTTTGAGCAGGGGGCCGGGCCGCACTAGTCTGAAGCCTGGACATTTTTGGTGATGGTAAGTGATGGTGACATGTACGCGCGGTGCGCGTGTACGTTTCTGCAGTGCGTGCAGTCAGGGTTGCCAGATTGGCCACATTTTTTAACCGCCGTGGCAATGAGAAAA
>LQNS02278161.1:3611420-3628966 GCA_001587735.2 Parhyale hawaiensis
GATGTGGACTGTCAAAATTGTCACTGCACTGCAGACAGCCAGACACGCACACGCGCACCGCACGTACACGTCACCATCACTTACCATCACCGAGAATGTCCAGGGATCAGACTAGTGCGGCCGGGCCGTGCTTGCCTCTTTGGTCTGGCCGTCCTGCACTGGCGGGGCCATGGGCTTGGGGGAGGGGGCGGGGCACAATGGTGAGTTACAGTTTCGTGTGTAGTAGAGTGACCCGAGCAACTTTTGTTCCAGAGTGTTTGCTGTGACCAGCCACCTGTGGTGGCACAGCATTGTAGATATTGCCTCTATTTGTATCTTTGTAGTGTTGCACTATACGTATGTATCGATTCAAAGATATGAAGATATTGCAGGGTTCTCATGCCCTCTTGCGCGGTTGCACATCAACCTACTACTTTGCAGTGCTGCAACGAGGGGGGGGGAGGTGTCTGTAACACCCTTGGGTCCTGATTGTTGAAATTACTTGTTGGATTTTCGGTGTTTCTGTGGTGGGTGGTCTCCCATGGAAATTTAGAAATTTACGGAACTCTATCCTGAGTCTAGCCCGCTTTGTTTAATTTTACAGTGCTTAATTAATTGAAGGAAAATATAGAATATTAATTTGATCAGAGTATATTTGCGCACCTAATCTTCTCCTCTTCCACGTCCTTTGGCAGTCCTGTTGAGAGAAGAGGAAAAACAAAATAGAAAAATAATTTCTGCGCTAAATAATTGAAGTTAATTAGTTAGGTTAATTAATTAAAGAGAGGAACCGAAGAAAGTTGAAACTAGTAATTAACTGATGGTAGGCCTATGTTGATTAAGCAGACGTGCTGATCAGTTCTTGAGTACAATTCCTGGAGGTGATGTTGTCCAGTGTTGTTTCGTCCGAAGCCACTTCAGGGTCTGGAATCACCCCGTTCATCTATGTATGTGATATGCGTATTTGAGCTCGTAGTTCAGTTGGTACGGCGTGATGTTAGTGCCAGAAAGCAAAGAGCGTAACGGGAGGACTCACGAAAAATTAGCACCATAAAGTGACGTCATCATCGACGAATCTATGGCTGATCAGCCTAGGAGTATTTTAACTAATTTAACCAGAAAAATCGTCTTAAATTGTGAAATTGATCTCTAGCGTATAAATAAATTCAGATTATATATACTAATTTAGCAATTATCTATAGAAAATTGCAGTGCATGCTGTTGGAAACTTTCACAGCACTAGCACCGAATTTGGTGCCTTTCGGCGACCTGATTTAACACCTTTTTCTTGATTGAAGCCTTATTTACACTTCATATTCAGTCCAGAGTGCTCTTCACAGAACCTAATTATTCCTTACGAACAAATATAAGCACCATTAGAGCCAATTCTGTACACGAGAGAAACCACAGTAACAGTAAGCCATTGCTCGAACTTTGCACTTGGCGACAACATTTTACGATATTTTCCAGCTCAAGTAGCTGGCCAGTCATGAGCGGGAGACTGAATGAAATAAATCGAAAAAAATACGGTAATATGTTCAAGAAAACAACATACGAAGGCCAGACGTCCCACTCTCAAATACATCGACTCGTTGATGTGATGTAAATTGGCTACGTGCGGTCAAGGCTAAGCTTTATTTTAGTCCTTTTGAGTCCTCCCGTTGCATTCTTTACTTCTTGGTTGGTGCCGTGAACTTGTTTTGTGATCTCTGTGCGATCACGGGAGACTTTGGCGGTGCTGATGGTGCTGACGCCCTGCACAATTTGCGATAGGCTTTATTTCCGTTCATAGCCTTTCGTCCAACTTCCCCTTTTCCTTTTATCCTGCTCCTTATTATTTACCTCTTGTGACGAGGTAATATTTTTATCATTTTATATTTTTCTTTAAGTTATTTTCGGCAACTAAGAACTCGAACCAAAATGAAGTGGACAGAGGACTTGTTATGGTTTTATACATTTGTGATTACTTATCATGCAAGTTAGATACATAATTTTTACTAAGGTTTTATAAGCAGTAAAGTGTATTGGTTTGGTTACAAATGACTGCAGAGCATGCGATCAATAGTTGGTATAAAGCGACAGCTAGGGGGTCTAGAAACTACAGGCAATCTTTATCTAAGCCTAAACCTCATGGATTTAAATTGATCGCTAAACAAGGATAAGTAAAAGAGAAAAATAGATCTTGAAACGTAAATTCAATTGACATATTCTATTCATGGTTTATAATTGGCTAAACATAGCGTAGGAACCAAAAGAAGTAGCCAATTTGGTCCAAAGTTCCAGATCTAGGCGGTGAGCAGGTGTTTTTTTTTTTTTTTTTGTTAGAATTAAGGTGAGTTGACCAAGATGTGACCCCTGCAATATTAAGCCTAGCTTATATATGTTTAAATTGTTATTGTTAAGTTAAATTACATTTAGTTTAGCTAAATCATATTCGACATTGGCCTAAGAATTAACCGAAAAGGCGGGTTTCACAACCCAAATTTTGGATTGGTTGAGTATGTTTTGCTCTACACTCCAACGTCGGGTCGCATTTAATAACTTAAGGCGTCTTTTTGTGGCCTCGCTCGTGATCAGAATCACCGTGATCATTGAAAAGCACAAGAACGGTCAACGATTTTGTAAACAAACCAGCGACGGCATGTCAATTTTTTTAAAAAATATATTTTTATAGTATGTTACGGAAAATGGTAGGGAAGGGACTTCTTATGAGCCTTTATTACCTCCGCCAAGGAGGTTATGTTTTCGTCGTGTTTGTCTGTCTGTCTGTTTGGTAGTTTCGTTGTAATGATCAGCATAAGAAAGTGACACAATCTGATCAGCTATATCGGTACTACAAGGAGCTGTACAGTTTACGTTATTGTAACTTTACCAGGTGTTTGTCCATCCGGCCCAGGAAGCAAAGAATGTTACGCTCTTTGCTTCCTGATCCGGCCCCTTTTGGCTAGGCGGAGCACCTATCGGCGCACTTTGACGTGAAGCAAAGCAGAGGGGTATTGCCATCGCCTGAAGGATGGTATTCCAAGTCCTGTTTAACCTCGTAGGCATTCAGGTTTAGTATTTTGGACCTTGGTCCTTATGGAGGTGTGGACCTGGTGGGCATGTTTTCTATATTTTACAGTATGAGCAACTTGCTCGTTTTCTCGCTCGTGAGCTTGGAATGATCTTCAGGTTCCTGATTCAATTAGAATTTTCCCCGTTGTTGGCGCACTGGGAGGACTGACTATTTAGCTCAGCCAGATGGCTGTGCCCTGAGAATTATCTAGTAACTCCGTCCCATAGAAGAGTGTGGCCGGACTCTGTATGTTGTATAAGGTGTACACTATAATGACAGACACTGGTTGTATTTTTCTGTCCTGCCTTCAAGGTCGGTAGAAGGATTACACGTGCTGCGATTGATGCGAACTCCTTCACTTTTGAGACTGTTAGGAGCCGTACTCGTCAGTTCGGCCGGTGTTTCCTGCCCTTTTCAATTTCGGTTTTGAATTCACTGTTACTTCCGCCAAGGAAGTTATGTTTTCGTCGTGTTTGTCTGTCTGTCACCAAGCTAACTCAAAAAGTTATGAACCGAATTGAATGAAATTTAGAGGGATTATTAGGTATGTTACGACTAACAGATGATTAACTTTTGGTGAAGATATGTCCATCCGTTTGTTTGTTTGTCTGCCTCATTTTTCTCAATGCCATAATTCAGAAAGTTATAGATGGATTTGTATGAAATTTACATGAGTTGCTAGGTATATAACAAGGAGTAGATGACCAAATTTTGGTAACGATCCGTTAGTTCGTCACTGTTTTTATTTTGTGCTTGTTAGCACAATAACTCAAAAAATAATGATTGGATCTTTATCAAATTTATAAGAGTTGTTAGTTTTGCTAAATGACATAAATGATTAAAGTTTGATGCACATCGGCTTGTTCGTTTGCATGTTTGATTCATGTTTGTCATACTGTTTGTTAGCAGTATAACTCAAAAAGTTATGAATGGATCTTCAAGAAAATTGTATGAGCAGTTATTACAATCAAAAGGAACAAATGATCAGATTCTGGATTTTATACAAAGGAAATAATAGTTTCAGAGCCAATTTGAATTTTTTGCTACCGTTGCCTCGCTTGGCGGAGGTATGCGCTCTCAGAGTGCTCTAGTTGACATCTGGAATGTGTCCCAATCTCGCCAAATCCGGGCTACCGCGACCTGAAAAAAGTTACCGTAACCCGAAAAGTGGTTGCAATAGCGCCATCTAGTGACGAACGGTGTATTTATTTATTTAACATGTATTTCTCCACAGGCGGGAGGTATTCTTGGATTATTATATTACAGCTTACATTAAAAATTGTTGTACATTAATTTGTTGGAAATATTACAGCTATATATTTACAACCTAATCTACATGGCTCAGTGCCACCACATACCAAACGAGTTAACTGGACTGGCTCCGCAATAGAGCTACCTAACAATCACCCTCGCCCGAGAAGCAAATAAGGTATAATTGTTTCTACTAATATTAACATTATTGGCACCTAAGGTGCAAAAGTCCAGCGCAGCCTTACGAGAAATTTTTTATCGAATTTCGGCTGTCACTTCGCTCCAACCTTACCATCTACTTCTCTTACCCGAAGCTAGGCCACACACGCACTCGTATGCTGACTGCCAGTAAGCGCAGAAGCCATCCCGGATATAGACAGACATTCCCCGAAATCCAAGCCTAGATCCCAGTTCCCTGCAAAGCAGGAATAGAAAACCAGCCAGGACCAGCTGCGTGTTGTGCCTCCTGCTTGACACCAGCGTTTCAGAGCAGCACACGACATTACCACCACGGGACACGAAGCCGAGCTGAGCACGGTAGGCTGTGAGTCCTCTAATATTACATACAACAAAGGAGACGACAGTTCTGAGCCCGACCTGGTACCGGGTTACTTTCACATTGCCACGCAGAAGTAGAATAAAAATCAGTATGAAAATAGAAAAAGACAAAGTAGATGATAGAAAAATCCCATTGACAAATAATTAATAGAGGCAGAAGTACGGCTTCTATACCTCCAGGTTCGCTTTAGCATGGGGTACGACCAGGAAGCAAAGAGCATAACGAGAGGACTCACGAAAAATTAGCACCAAAAAGTGACCTCTTCATCGACGAATCTATGGCTGAGCAGCCTAAAAAGTATTTTAACTAATTTCACCAGAAAAATTGTCGTAAATTGCGAAATTCATCTTCAGCGTATAAATAAATTAAAATAATGTATACTAATTTAGCAATTATCTATAGAAAATTGCAGTGTATGTTGGTGGAAACTTTCACAACACTAGCGCCGAATTTGTTTCCTTACGGCGACTCAACTTAACTCCTTTTCCTTGATTGAAGCCTTATTTACACTTCATATTCACTTCACAGAATATATATATTCCTTACCAACAAATATAAGCGCCATTATAGCCAATTTTGTACGTGAGAGAAATCACAGTAACAGTTAGCCTATTGCCCGAACTTTCTGTAGTTGGCGACAACATTTTTCGATTTTTTGCAGCTCAAGTATCTGGCCAGTCTTGAGCGGGAGACTGAATGAAATAAATCGAAAAATTACGATGATATGTTCAAGAAAACAATATACGAAGGTCTGAGGTCCCACACCTAAAACACTTCGAGTCGTCGATGTGATGTAAATTTGCTACGTGCTGTCACAGCTACGTTTTATGTCAGTCCTATTGAGTCCTCCCGTTGCATTCTTTGCTTCCTGGGTACGACAGTCACAACGGGTATGTGGGTGCCTCCACAATCTCTCATGGCCCTGCCGCTCACACACTGGTTAGCACAGAAGATAAAAAAGGAAGCAGAAAAAAATAAGAGGCTTCATTGTGCCAGCCATCGAGAGGGCTACATGCTGTTAGTGATGACATTTAAATGATAATATGCGACCCCATGTACAATGCCAAGGAGGGCTATTGGAAGACTGGGAAAAATTTCTGTAACACCCATACACTCGAAGTCTGGCTACGGCCCTGTGCTCCTGGAACTAAACTGATCTATGACTGACCGTTACTTCATTTTACCCATATGGCTTATTACTGCACTTCTCTGTCGCTAGTAACTGCTACTATTTAAATTAACTTCTTCGCTCTACTTCCACTTCCAAATGTAGGTTGAAACCAAGGGCAATCAAAATCAAAATCATGTATTTCTCCCCGTAGGAAGGTATTCATGATTGGACCTGGAAGGAAGCCCTTAAACACAAAAGACCAATACAATTGAGTTGCCGGCCAAATCCATGGCTGAACTACCACAAGGATGTTACATCAAGAGGTAAGCATTATGGGTGACGTCACAAGTCGCCTCAACCAATCAGTGGATGCAGTTTTACTTTTCTGCCCCCACGCCAAAAGGGCTGACTCCACTGTTTGATTGAAATGACCTGTGATGTCACCCTTAATATACGTTTGTCACGTGATTGAATAACCTTGTGTTAGTTAAGTCATGCGTTACCTGCTACTTCATCTCTCACATACAAAGGGGAACTAAAAGGAAATGATACGGGTTTCGGCAACCTCCAACCTCGTCAGTTCTCTCGAAAACTAAGCACGGATGTAGTGCAGTACCGTGCAAACGCACACAGCAAAATGGTGCCTCCCTTGGAGCACAACCTATAGGTTGCAGGTACACTGACCTCCGCCGGCTCATTCGTTCTGAGCTCACAACATAAGTTCCTTATTTCGCAATCTCCGATTAGGGGATTTTTGTTTTCTAAAAAAAAAAAAAAACAGACCTTGCCCCCCTAACCTGACCCAATATTTGGGCCTAATATATCATTACCCAACTTTTTGGATTTAAGCAATTTCGACCCGACGTTTCTAACCCGATTTCACCCCAGAATTAGGGGGCAAGTGTACCCCACCGTCATTTTTTGGTTAGAGTGAGCTCACCTCAGAACAGTCACCCTCTCCAAACTTCACAATTGCCCAAAGCCCTAGAGCAGTAGCCTGTGCCAGGACATGTCAACCCTACAGTGCACCTTTTCGATCACAGCCAATTGTCGTACAGGCGGGAGCAGGGAGTAATAATAACGGAAGAATTAGACAGGCATAAGAAGAAAAAGAAGGCACGCGAAATGACTTTTTTTTCGGACCAATCAGCCGCAGCTGCTCGTTTTCCTGCTTATTATTTTTTAAGCATATATATGTTTCCTATAAGATGCAGTCTAGAAATATATGAACTACGTTCTTGAAGACAAGCATAGTTAGAGCACTTCAACATTGATACTACAATAATTTTATACACATAATGTTGAGCGAGTGCTGCAGCTGTTTGGTCCGAAAAAACGTCCTTTCACAGGCTTTCTTTTCCTTCGTATGTCTGTCTGTTTCTCCCGTTATTATTACTCCCTGGGCGGCAGCATAGCTTCATTGGGATCTGATTCTAATTGTGGACCAATAACTATGCGCCATGGGTGAGGGAGCGCAGCATAAGATGAGGATGTTCAGCTGGGCGACGAAATTAAGTCTTCGAAGCTTGACTTGGCCAAAACTTCAGACAGAAGCTTTGGATTTGTTACTCTGAAACTTGATGCAGGAGTCAGAAGCAAAGCGATTACCTTGAGCCGGCTCAAAACTCCATATTACGTAGCAAGATTGAGTTTCTGGAAGTCTCAAGCTTAACCGATTGAGGATCAATGCCTGAAAATGAATTCGGTGGGTCGAAGCTAGCCCACATGCCTGAAATTTCGAACAAGTCAATCCTCGAAAGTTTACTTCGGTGCCCCAACGAAGATGCCCTATCTTTGGACGGATATGAACAACGTGTGCTTGAGCGAGTTCCGATTCGATTGGGCAGTAAAATTAGGAACGCGTTCGAGTGGGTCGTCAAAGTTGCTTTAAGCCAAGCCCACCAAACTTAACTTGTCTGGCTGCCAATAGGACCTTTGGCTTCGTCAATTTGAATCGAATTACAGGTGTTAGAAGTAACCCGATTATGTTAAACCGACTGAAAACTCGATTTTAGGGAGTACGTTTGAGTTCTCGTGAGTCTCCGGTTATTATTTGAAAGCCAACGCCTGAAACTGTAATCAACGGATCGAAAAAACGACACCTGTCTGAAGTCTGAGACAAGTCGAAACTTTTAAAGCCGAGTTCACACGTCATTCATCTCAACGCGTTCGCTCAGCCACTCCTCCGGATGTGTTACTGTGTCCTAGAAATAACAGAAAAGTGCGCTGTTTTCTCAGTTTTATGTCACTCCAAGTTTGAAGAGACATCCGTAACTTAACTAGCGACACTTGCCGAGGAAACTAATTTGATGGTTAACATTTTAAATAATTTTCAATAACTTTTTGTGGCGTACACAAAGTTGTGCTGACAACGACGCTACCAAACAGTGGGACCAGTGGATGAGTGAACGCGTTGAGCTGAATGACGTCTTAACTTCGCTGGAGCTTTAGGTGTAATCGATTCAACGCCGAAATAAAGAATTGCAGGCTTAACTTGTTCAGAACTTCGGGCAGAAGGTTTGTAGGCCTCTTTATCATTTTGAAACGTTTTGCAAGCGTTAGCAACGTATAATTACGTTTAGCCTACTCAAAACTTCCTTTTACCAAGTAAGATTTTGGGAGCTGCAACACTAAATCGTGCTTAGTACGATCATCTCCTTCGCTGAGCTTATTCTCTTCTTCTTCAGATATCTTAATGTACAGGTATAATAGCAAAAGCAAATAGTAAAACGGAGCTGGAGCGTTATGGCGATGACACACGCTAGTCAAAAGAACGAGTATCGTCATCCTTTCGTCCGAACGTTATACTGAAATCTCGTAAACACAGCTTTAACATTGCCAAGAAAAGGCGTAAAAATGTTTACCGTCAGTTCAGGTTACTCCGCAAGTGCTGTTAGTTAACTTTAAGACACATCATTATATTTAGAGGGATTTATAACTAAAAATTATTTGCAAATGTGTACTATTTAAATGGGAAAAACAACACATTCGGACGAAAAGATGACAATAGTCTACTCATTCTTTCGACTACCGTGTGTCATCGCCATAAGTCCCGCCTACTCCCAGGGAATGGACCTGCAGTGGCCTTTCCACACGATGGGGCATGCCCGTCGGACTCGCCCCATCGTGTGGAAAGGCCATAAGTCCGTCTACTGCCAGCTGTTCGAACTAGAACAGAAAATAATGCGCCAAGAAAAATCCTGTCCCAAGACCAGCACGTATTCCCGTGCTCCGACAAGAAATACCTGCTTTTAAGCGTGATGTTGCAACACGGCTTCAACATGTTTTTCTGCAGTAGCACGGAATGGCGTGCTGGTTTTGGGAAACACTTCTCTCAGCGTACAGCCGTAACGACGCACCGCGGTGAAACAGTATTCTGGAACAAATAGGGTAAGGAGCCCAATTGCCGTTACTTTAAGCCACAGCGTCTACTGACAAACCCTCACTAATTACACAAATTGCTGATACTGAACCAATTTTGATAAAGCTTACAGTTAACTGCTTACTATGTTATTATAAAAAATTGAGCACTCTAAGTGCAGAGAAAAAAATTCAATCCCCTTTAATATGAGATGTGAAAACGAGCCAAAGCCGTGCCAGTGACGGTCTTGCCTCCCTGAGGTCACGGCTTTAGGTGTTGAATATCATTATATATGTTTATGAGGGGAGGCACGGGAATTGGTGGGGGGGAGGGGGAAGGTGATGGCTTGAGGTGTCTTTCCCATACGTACCATGTAAACATGCTGTATGGAATGATACTGCGTAGTTGGAGGGCAGGATGTCAGGGGCACAAGTTTACGCTAGCTATTCTACGAATTTAATGTAAACATCGACAATTTTCACATAAAGCACTAATGTTATAGACTATCCGGTCATATTCATTATATTATAGACAGAAAAACTTGCGTTTAAAGAGCACAACATAACATATTATACACGTTAAATAAAAACAGCAGTGACTGTTTACAGCTAAAAGAAAATATATTATTCAACACAAAAATATCACACTGAGAAAAACTTCGATTCACGTAGGTGTTTCACAGAGAAGAATCAGGATGCACGTAGGTGTTTCATGGCGTAGTTTGGTGTGTCATCGGAGCAGACAGAAAAACCACAGACTAATGAAAACACAGACGGGCAGTTTCTAAGCGCAGTTCAGCTCTTCCTGGAGCTGTTGTTACGTCATAGTTAAGCCATCAGCGTTGTGCCTTGAACGATTTTGCTTAACGAGAATAATATTTGGACTGGGCAAAATGAGAAAATAATTATTTACTAACAAGTCACTAATTTTATTTAAAAGCCGTCTAGCTTCAGAGTTTTGTAGCTAAGAAACGTCGATGAAATTTCGTGCAGCTGGAGCTAAGCAGATACAACTCGTATCCTGTATACCAACTTATGATGAAAACAGTAAAACGAGGAATGTGACGTCATCATTGAGCCGCTATTTTCTTGTAAAAATACTGAAGAATTGCCAGTCTGTGTTCCTTAGTCTGTGGAAAAACATATTTTAGTCAGAAAAACATATTTCCGCAAAAACGAAGTGAACAAAAGCTTTGTAGTTTTGTTACACGTGCAATAATATTGTTTTTCAAAGATTCGTCTCTTCAGGTGAATCAATTTTACCTGTTTTTAATGTATCTTGGTGCATCATCGGCTTTGTCACAAAACCGAAGCACATAAGTGCATCAGTTCTTGCCAAGTGCATCATAACATCCTATATATGCATAATCATGATGCACTTTATCCCTTAAGATGCACTTGCGTGTTTCGGTTTTGGGACAAAAATGCATGTAATTATGATGTATATAAGTGCATTAAAATTTCTCTCAGTACGTGCAGCTTATATACAGTATAAATATCATGCATGGTGTTTGCTGCGGGTGTCACAATGAGCTTACCAGTTATATCTTTTTACACATAATACAGTTCATATCGATATGGATCATTTTATAATTCTGTTGTTCCTCCCTGCGTTTCTTCCTTCTTTCGTTTCTTATAGTTATTACGACCGGTATGTTCTCAGCAGCAAATAAGGTGGAAATTAGGACATCGTTGATAAAATCTGCGATGAACAACAGTAGTCACTTAAAAATGGTACTATGGCTCGGCTGTAAGAAAGGAGGTTGTAACGAAAGGAGTGCACTCTCTCTACATGCATTATGGGAGCGTTGCGAGTAAAGTTTACCCTTGAACTGGCTGAGCGGTTTTCCCGATCGGAGAGTGACTTTGCCTCACGGAGCCAGTATAGAAAGGAGTTCTGAGTTCAGAGCAAGGAGTTTCAATAGAGAAGGAGGGAGCCCTGCGACCCATTCACAGATTCGCCAGCGAGTCAACCAGATCTCATATGGCTGTGAGACGCGTTCATGTATCTCATTGGTGGAAGTGACAGGGGAGCAGTGAGTTTCACGGGGGAGTAGCAGACAAACAGAGTTACTGATATGCGATTGGTGCATACACGACTGGCTGACAGCCATAAGTAGGGCTGTGACAATATGCGTCAAGAGATATGCTTATATGCTCTAAAAATATGCTTTTTATGCTCTAAAAATATGTTTTTTTATGCTCTAAAATATGCTTTTTATGCGTCAAAATGTGCATTTGATGCTTATTATGCTCTAAAATACATAGGCTATGCCTGTCATTCTTCCGTTTTCCTATCCACATCAGGATTTTTCTGAATAAGAAAGGAATTTCCCTTTCAAGGAGATAATAGTATAAAACCGTAAGAAAGCGTTAGGAATATAGTACACCTTAATAAGTTTGAAGATACTATGCACTATATAATAATTGTACCTACTTTACGGTATCCTTCACAAAAATGTACGATATCCTCAACATTGCCCTATAGATATTGATATTCCTGTATAGAGTATTCGAAACACCAAGTATTAAGGTATGACTATCTTCTTGATAAATTTCTGCATGATAGTGATGAACTGTTTTTTAGATTCTAATGTACCTAATCGGATTTCTCAATTACCAATGTGCGAGGAAATAAGCGAAAAAATACTTTTCCTGGAGTTGTATAGCGCTTTATACAAATGCATTACTGTACACCACTCCCTTAAAATTGCAAAATTTGCACTTGATATCCGAATCAATAACATAAAAACATATGCTCTAATAGTAAAATATGCTCAAGAATATTCCTTTATGCCTAAAGCATATTGTCACAGACCTAGCCATAGAAGACTCTTGAGCTTCACGGACGAGCCTCCTGGCTCCCTCCACTCTATAGAAGCTCCTTGGTTCAGAATTTAACGACGGCCTTCGGCCCACTCATGACAGCAGTTCAGTCAGTTTAGGGGACCAAAACGCCAGCTTCCGTCACGTGACTCAGCCGTGCATGTGTGCACTCGCCGAAAGAGTGGTTAGACTCTCTACTCTCATTGCAACCTCCTTGGCTGTAAGTAACAAAATTACTTCCTGACTTGGAACATATTTTCCCACTTTGTATGCACGATACGAGTTTAAGATATTATTTATTTATTCTGTGGAATTTCCACAGGTCGCAGCTAGTCAGAGCCTGATTTACACCAAAGGGGCCCGGAGGAATTATTATTATTATATGGGTATTGTCCTGTTATTTCTGAAACTAAGAAAATCAATAGCGATCTAAGATGAATTACTCGGCTTACAGCCGGAACCACAACGTTGTGCTCAGATGGCAAGAGATGAAGGACGAGAAGCGAAGGAGACAGAAGAAAGAAGCGCCCGTGCGGACTGTCCCTTCTGTGGCCGAAGGTAAGAGCGCCGCAGAAAAAGTCTGTCACCTCGATCGGCGGCCCACCTCGCGGGACAGAAAGGAAATATAGAGAACCTACCTAACTCTACAAAACTAACCTTCCCAGCAGGAACTGCGGCCAGATGCTACATACCCTGCGGAGAAGGCACTCGGGACCCTTGGGCTCGGGGGAATAATGAAGCATGTATATGCATACTGCATGGGGGGAGGGGCTTCCATCTTAGAAGGGGAAGTGACAGCGCCAGGGTGAGGGGGGGAGGCTTTTTATTATTACATTCACAAGTTTAGGTCTCCGTTTCCACAACAGAGGCGGTATCACAGAGGAAGAATGAAGGGACACATAGTGTGACGATAGACACGTGGAACCCATGCACAAATTGAGGTGTTCCCACACAGGATCAACGCGCATGGGAACAGCAAGTCGGGAAATAAGAGGAAGAACAGATGGAAGAAAGATCAGTAGGAGTAAAAGATGGAAAGGAAGTAAAGTGGGCCCGAAAGACAGACGTCCCGAAGGCCTAGCTAATGGTTAGGTAACCTACAGGGTCCCCCTGTGACGCTACTCCCCAAAACATAGGATGGGTAAACCTAAGCTAACCTAACCCGATGGCCCATCCTATGCCCCCTGAGGGGGTGGGAGGCCTTAGTCTCCAATAATGAACCAACCCCCATTATTGCTACCAAGTAGCCAAAGTACATTTACAATGCACCCCAAAGCAACGAAGCCCCACCACATTTCACTGAAGGATCACATCCTCAGCTCCCCCATTACAAATTTATGGGCGCCGCCACGGGGCAGGGGTCCGGGACAATTACCCCAAATTCCTTATTATTCCGGCCCTGTACCTTGGTTTAGTAAATCTGTTGAGAGGAGGGCACCTCTGTATTTGTCTTGCCAGGTAATGAGCGATTTGATTGACAGAAACCGGATGAGCGCATGAAACTATGAACTAATGAACGTAGATAATCTTATGATATTTCGGACCAAGTGAAGATCCATTCCCTTCTCCAAGACAGTTCGAGGGAGCGGGGATTCTTCAAGGGCTCAAAGTGGGAAGAGAGGTTCTTCAACTGCTCAAAATTAGGGGGGTTAGGTTGGGTTAGCGTAGTCTAGGCTATGTCAGGTTTGATTAGTTTAGATTGCCCAACCTATCTTAACCCAACATAACTTTAGTTTATTTCAACTGAAAAGTCGACCCCTAGGACTGTTCAGTTGAAATGAACTAAAGATAGGATTAAGGGGGCGAAGTCGTCCTTCTACAGCTCAGCGTTAGAGAGGATATATCTCACATCTTAGAGAAGGAAGAGGGGGGGGGGGTACATTCTTCAATTAAAGCTAGTGACAAGTATCTTCAACAAGAGACATGAGAGGTCTTGACGTGGTCCAATGTTTTAAAATAAAAAGTTTATAGCAAAACATACATTGCTCACATGCTCAAATTTACTGTCTGATCAGAAAAGATCGCAAGCGCCAAATGTCGTCATTTGCAAAAGGTCGGTGTTGAAGGAAAAGAATTTTTTTTTTTTTTTGGGGGGGGGCAGAGGATAGATCATATTATAATTGAAACGCTTTTCCAATAGCTCATGCTTGTTTGAATAATACAGATTTAAAATAGCACTGCCAATGCAGTAACTACATATATATGTGTGCATTAGACGTCTTTAGCACATCTGACTTTGCATTCACCAAGAATATAAAGCACACAAGCGTTATCTACAGATTTGTAAGCCACAGATGACATTCAAACGTATTAAAAGCATTTGATTGCGAAATCAGGATAAAGGGACTTTACATATGTATGCGCGATATAGCACTTGCCTGTAAGTACGATAAAAAGAATCTGCCATCACTGATAAAAGTGTTATGCCAAATCCAGCACGCGTTCCCGTGTATCGAAGGGCAATCAAACATGCTGGATCTGGCATAACCTTTTTGTCACTGATGATACAAGCCCTTTGAGCTGTTTTAACTCTCATAGAATGGCCGGATTTATAAGGAGGTATTGGGGCACTTGTCCTTGACCCCTTCTGAAAGACAAGGTACATAAACATGTGGTAAGTACATAAATTTATTTCGTTATACAGATGGCTATTGATTCCCAACTTAGATTGCCCCACCCCCCTCCCCCTTCAGGTGCCTTTATGCCCATAAATCGGGCCCTTCCTTTCGTAAAAGTACTCATATACAATATGTTCGAATTATTCAACCTTGGACTGGGAACACACTATAAGGATATCGCACATTTGACTCTCAAAATCCTCTCGCATTCAGCGATGCCCTCAGCTAGTGCACGAGTGCCAGGATTTTGCGTACATTCAAGATTTTCATGACTATCAGCATCTTTAGGTACTAGACGATCTCTGCAGAGTGACAGGCTCCCGTACGTATGCTGCGATGGCCTTCCACAAGGTCTCGTCGGTTTCCCAGATCTGCGTCCGCCAGCGCAGAGGCTGTTCAGGTTTGGCGAAAGGCTTCACGGGGCTGTAGCGCATCATGAAGTCGTTGATTAGATGGTGCACCTCAGGGTAGTGCCGTCTGACGTATGGGCTGCACGAAGGGATACTGCCTTTAGAAACCACCGTATAACTCCTCACGGCTTATAAACTACACTAACCAAAGTTCGAAAACCTTCACACTGTCACACTCGCACAAAACTTATAGTAAAACATTTTAGTTTTTTCACTTATTGGGTGGACAGGCAAATATACAATATATATATTTACTTAAATCTTCAACGAAACAAATATCACCTCTCTCACTTTTTTTCGCTGGTGATAAATATGAAGAAAGCTCAACTAATGCTGTTTCATACGAAGGAAGTTTGCCCAATATTATTTCAAACACCAAGAAAGCTCACACATAGGCTGTCATACGAAGAGAACTCACCTCATATCCATACCCCAGTACTTGGGCACGTGGATACCAAAGTACAAAGTGGCGACGAAGTACCAGATGACGATGGTGAGGAGCAGCGGCCCGCTCAACGCAAGCGCCGCGAGGGTGGGGATATCATTGGCCACGATCGTCCTGCCGGTCAACACGTCTGACACTGCCGTGTGTGGAGCTAGGCCTGTGGAAGGCGACGAATACGTTAAGCCAGGTTCACATTAATGGTAATTATAATAATATTATAGCAATTATTTATTCATCTGGATGCAGTGCCCAACACATTAGGGCCTAGTCCGAATATTTGATCGTTCCCTTGTAAACAAAAATAAGAAAATATAGCCAAAAATTCGCCATTATACTCGCAGTATTGGCATAGGCTAAAGGTTCAGTGTGCTGATATGGACGCTCGAGGTTGTGAGTTCAAGCCCCCTGCTTATGAGGTCACTTTTTTGTAACGCTAGACGTGATTAGTCAGCATCCTGTCAGCATACCGTTATCGGGGTGCTGCCTTTGCCTGAAATGAAGAGGGTAGGGGCGCAGATCTGTTGCATAGAGCCTTCCGTCGTTGGCGCCATAGCTCTTGATGGTCCGTGGTCGACTGCAACTGTATACTCCCTCTGGCGCCTGTTGTCTTATATTTGCAGCACGGACCAGTGCAAGAGGGTTTCTCAATTGGTGGTACGACTAAGTTGACTTTACCTTTGAAATTTGCCAGAGGCTATAAATGTTAACATTTTTCCAGCATTTGGTAGACAGAAAGCTGTGTTTGCAAGAACGCAACAATTCGTTCAAACACTTGCTTCTACGTACAAGGGTCAAAAGACAACAGCAAGAACCCCCCTTTAGAGTGCTTAAAACGGGTTCGAATCGTAACTTAGATGGAATTAATCTACCCGATTAATTTTAACTTGTTCGGAACTCCAATCACCAGGATTCGATTGTCATCCCTGATCTAGGTTAACCCTTCTGTTATTTGTCCGCTAAGTTGGACAGGTTTCAAAATTTAAGTAAGTAGGAAACGTAGCCTAGCGTTCTGTAGCGGCGAGTACGCACTGCCGTATATTGCAAAAGTTGCTTAGTCGCTCAACGTTTCACACTTCATATCAGTGGTCACGGTGGCGAGGCTACGAATTACGGCGTTGGAATATCACGCGGAAACTACACGTCCTTCTTCAAACTTTAAACTAACTCAGGGGTAGGAGGTATATCCGAAGCTTGACAATCGCCGCTTGTCATAGCGCACAAACTGCAAGAAACCACTCATCTTTCATATATTCATTTCAGTGGTAGAGCCCCGGGCTATTCGAACCCTTGTTTTCGGCAACGTAATCAGATACAGTACTGCGTGGATGCACAACTTTTGCGTTAGTGTACACCCGCCATTAATTCGAAAGCTTGTGTGATACATGGATTAGCAGCAGCTGACATTTAATACATGGATTAGCAGCAGTTAACATTTGATACATGGATTAGCAGCAGTTGACATTTGATACATGGATTAGCAGCAGTTGACATTTGATACATGGATTAGCAGCAGTTGACATTTGATACATGGATTAGCAGCAGTTGACATTTGATACATGGATTAGCAGCAGTTAACATTTGATACATGAATTAGCAGCAATTATTCACAGTAGTAGAAAAATTAAGAAAAAATTACGGAAACGCTAGCGAGTTAAACTACCGCACATAGGCACACAGTGGGCGACAGCTTGCAGGTATATGACATATATGATACCTTGGTGGTGTGCACCGACGGTAAGGCCCTGAACAAAATTATTTGAAAACTCCACCAATGAGGTCAAAATGGCTTCAAATCAGCCCTTCAAATAATATTAATAACAATAATAATTAGCTTTTATTAAGAACACAATGGGTTCACAAAATATGCTTACAAGCTTACAAGTACAAACAAAGTAGCCAAAATTCAACCTAGTAATTAGGCCCAGTCACAAA
>LQNS02278161.1:3631599-3645871 GCA_001587735.2 Parhyale hawaiensis
AGCAATATGCTCATCTTTTGGGTTGATTCGTTTAATTTCCCGCCAAAAGTCAGTTGACTGCCCATTAGCCAATTTAGCAGCAAGACTATCCGATCGTAATTTTTGCTCATTTCGCCTGCACCACCTGTTATTGGTAGAAATAAATCTTTAGCAAGTTTCTGCCCTGCATGATGGCAACACTGGATCTTAACCCTCTCGGAACTTCTTAGGCAATTATCTGCAGCATAAAGGCAGCAGTGAAAGATAAAACCCGATCAGTATTCATAATTAGTAATTACACTAAAAGCACAGTTCCTACCAGAAATGAGAGTTTTCTAATGGAGACAGTATCGGATGATATCCGACAATCGCCTTTACTTATAGAGTGAGTAATACACTATAATAGCAGTAGACCTCTTTAACTATATGGCTGTGTTGCATAGACGTGGTTGGGTGCAGCGTGTGGAAATTTTACATATTTCTTTCCTTCCCTCTCAGTGTTTTATTTTAGAATAAATGGGCTTGAAAGTTGAGACATAAAAATTATCAAAAAGTAGATGGTAAATAAGCCACTGCCTGTATATTGTCTTCAGTTTTTCATGTGTTTCAATAAAACTATCATTACTGCTACGTAATTAGTAGCCAATTACTGTAGGAGAGGCAGTTGGCGTTGATCGGGCACAGGGCAGTACGTAATTAGTAGCCAATTACTGTAGGAGAGGCAGTTGGCGTTGATCGGGCACAGGGCAATACGTAATTAGTAGCCAATTACTGTAGGAGAGGCAGTTGGCGTTGATCGGGCACAGGGCAATACGGTAAAGTTCGTCAGGCCTTACAGAGATATCTAAGAGGAAAGGGAAAAGTAAGAAAAAGCCATATTAGGGGTAAAAAATTAACTTTTCCCTCCCGTCTAGAGCAAAAAAGTAGGATTTTTTACTTCGCGGGGAGTTAAATTCTTACCCATAAAATATTTTACCTTATTTGACTATATAAAAGGAAGAGAAAAAACAAATAAAAACTCAACGTCATGTGGATACTACTCGTATCATACGAGGGGCTTTCAGGGGGGGGGGTACTCGCTGCCCCCCTGCCCTGAGGAAAGTTCTGCCCCGAAAATAACACACACTGTATTGTGAACCCACGGAAATTTCAAGTTTCGTGCTTCACGGGCATGCCAAGGCTGGTAATTGCCGCCAGAGCATGAGCAGGCGTGCTGGTTTTAGGACAGCACTATTGTCCGTGCATGTCGGGAGTGAGACGACAAAATAGGGGTGCGAAACTCTAAGTCATCGAAGAATTAAAGTAAAATAAATTTGCTGCACAATCTTGAATAAAATTAATTCTTTATCATCATGTGAGTTAGGTACTAATTCTGCAAGGGGAGTGAGAACATATTTAATTTTTCACAAGTACCAAGCATAAAAACGTTGGAACCACTATTGTAGGGATACCATATACGGCATACGTCAATAATAATAAAAATAGCGTTAGCAATACACTGCACGTTAGCGTACAGCAGTCATGCAAAGTAGGCAGTGTCTACACGGAAAGAAAGCATCAATTCGATTCTTCTTTTTATGGCAAAACGCGAATATTATTCAAGATAATTATGATGGCGACTAAAACAATTAACTCGTTCAATATTTTACATTTTCTGCTTATAGGTGACAATTGTTGTGATAATAGCCAGGAAACGCGAAAATATATATATGTTCTTTTGGTACGAACTGACTTAACAACATTACTAATTAACCACTGGATGCTGATTTATATCAGCAAGTGACACCAGGCTACAGAGGTCTTTTTATTAGATATTCGTACATGAAATTCCTCTAGGAATAACAATAATAAAACATATACAAATAATCCCAGAGAGTGTTCTGTACTAGATAACATTGATGACATGCAATAAACAGCACGTTATAATTTGAAAATGGGACGTGATAAACCAATATCTGCTTCAAATTAATAATAACAAAACTATCAATATCTCCTATGGATCCTGTGTCCAACAAAGTTAGGGCTCACTCCAGTGGGGTATTTATTCTGCATACTAACCAAAAAGTAGAACTTACGAAAATGGAAGAATTTCAGCCGCAAAATCTATGTTAACCAAAGAAATGCCTACCCTGATCACTTCTTCAAGACACGAGCATGGCGTGTAAAGTAACCTGTCCGTGATGGAGCCGCAGTATACGAGGCCGAGAGATTTCTATTCACACCGGAAATTAGCTCTCTCTGGTACCATCGATACTACCTGCAGCTATAGGAGCCAAACAATGACATGGCGATAGTACGCCATTGGATCAGAACCTGCCATTGACGAAGGACTTCCTATGGGAATTAATGAGTGTGGACTCAAACGTTCAATAACTAAAGCCCGGTTCACACTGTAGTTTTTTTAACCTGTGTACGGTATAAAGCGTTCTTATGTTTCGTCACTTCCTTATAAATATTAGACGAGTAGACAGGTTTTTCAGTTTTAGTCCACTGCAAATTTGTTAAGGTATCGGAAAGACCGAAACTCTATGCAATTTATATAGTGACCCTTGTTACGCAAGCTCACTTGACGGCTAACATTTTAAGACTTTTTTGGTGGACGCACAGTTGCGTTTGCGAAGACGTAACAAACGTTCGACGTTCGAACATTTTGCACTGCGCACAGCTAACATAAGACTATTGTGAGAACCCGCCTTACCAGTGACGACTGAAGATAACTTCAAACTAGCAGATATGAGCTCCTTCGCCAGTTAATCAATCTAATCAGGGAAACACCTTTGGAACAAGTGAATGGATAGCCAGCAGCTTTTCCGTGAAAAAAGGTAAATATTCAATTGCTTTCAGCTACTGCGGATATCATGACTGAGAAGCTTGTGAAGTTGCCAGTCCATCTGAACACACTCGTTCTAAGGTTGCGCAATCTACCGATTCATGCATCGGCCGGCCAATATTCAACTCTGACTCCTTGGGCCAATAAACATCCGATTCCCATCCTGGTTCTAACCAAAACAGGGACATTTTCACCGACTTTCACAACGACTCTCGAGAAATCGAGAGAGCGACTCCGACTCTTGGTGTCCCTCTCAAATATATTTGTGCCCCTTACCATCTCCGACTTTGCAGCCCTGGTTCGAATGTCTGTGTATGCAACTGACCTCCCTAGAGAGCGGACGTGTGAGGCGCAGTTGACACGTAGCTACCTAGAGCTAATCCTACGAAAATGGTTGTTGTCGAGTTCGATGCTGCCACTTAGGTCACGATGATCTATTCCGATTAGCTTAAGCTTGTCCGGAACTGCAATCCTAACCGTTCGTTTCACCATTTTAGCTCAAGTTTTATATTGGCGCGAATCACCGATAACGCGTTACAAACCCGAAAAACCCAATCCTGCTCATGAGTAGCATCAAGCATAAACGTTGCATCCTTGATGCCAGAAACTCAACTTTAGCCACGAAACATTGAAGTTCCGGACAAGTTTACCCTTCACCGGGCGTAAGACCATATCTAGTCTTTTTAGTAGAACAATTCCTACTAATATGGTTAGACAACCGCCCAGTGATGGAATAGAGTTAATCACGGAAATTGTTATCCCAAAACCATCTTGTATTACTGTGCACGAACGAGAAGTACTCGTCTTGGCACGTTTGTGAAGCACGTAAACAGCCGTTCACGTGCTGCACGAGCACACTAAGGCGTGTATTTTCCGGCGGTGCACGGGGAAACATGCTCTCTTTGAAACACTCGTTTCAGTGATCGAAATACATGATCGGGATCCAAGTGAACGAATCAAATGGATCCTATTCTCAAGCTGCACGACACTTTCCTGTAAACTCTTCTCGGCCAAGGGAAAGTGTTAACGTAGCGTTTCTATCCATGCGTGCGGACGACTTGGTACTCCACCACACATTAGCTGCTGTAGCACGTATACTCATTTGAGGCACGCACGGTACATTAGTGTAGCAAGGCGGCACTTGTGTACCGTTAGTTCAGGTTAAATACAGATCTGGTGTACGAAAGACAAGGTATCGTGCATCTCTGTGGCAAACGGGAACGATATGCGGCGTACGAGGAGACTACAGAAAACGGGAAGTACAAGCGCGAGGAGGATTAGAAAACGACTAATACATAGGCGAGGATTGGAAAACGAGCAACATACAGTATATACAAGAGAAGGTTTAGAAAACTGAAAATACAAACGAAACGATGAATAGAAAACGTTTAAATATACTCGATGGATATAAGGCTAGATAGACCTATAAGATACAAAATATGACCTAAGACTCAACGAACATATACAATACTGTACTGCTATAAAAAAGTGAGATCAACACCATACCTACCTTTTTCATCCATTTTCGTGACTATGGAAACGTCGTTTAGACACTCCAAAAGAAATGCAATTTTCTACAAATATCTTTCCCTAGCACGTATGCATCATACTAAGAGTCCTCTTCCTGTACAGCAGCTAGCAGAGTCCTTATCTGGCATCACTGATGAACACTCTTGCGCATGCGAACAGTTGGCACCATTTCTTCACTCATACTTCATGCTCTTTTTTTTTAATTTGCCTCCTATGAAGACAAATGATGAGCTCAATAAAGTTCTGCTCAGAACTTTCCAGCACAACACTAGACAACAAAATAGACACTGCAAGGAAATTTTTATAAAACTATCACCATCATGTCTCAGGTCTGACATAGGCTACATAGCTATGGTAGTTTATCTTCTCGAAATGGTGGTAGGAATTAGGGAATCGTTTTCGACTACATCTTATTACTAAGTGCTCTAATAAACTATGCCAGTTCTTCTCTTCCGCTGATTAGTAGCTCATCTGAAAATAAATAACATTCAAAGGGTAATTAATAGTTTTATAAACTTAACTCGCTCGCAGTTAGCTAAACAAAGGGAACAGTCAGCTGAGGATACACAGACACGCAGGAGACACAGCGCTGTTCCCAATACAGCCACGGTTACGTTGAGTGTAATGAATAGCACAGCGAAGTAACACCTGCGGGCGACAGGCTCACGCACAGAGGGGGGGGGGGTCGTCAGGTCGCGTCTACGTCCTACTTAAACCGGCAAAACAAGTGCGGATGGACCAGCCGGGGGTCAGCCGGACAGCCGGCTATTTAGTGCACACTGCGGAGCGTTTGGGAAATAGAGACATATATAGGTACCGTGGAAAAACCGGATTCTTTCCTTCTGTTCCCTGATTTATTGTTCGGAGAAAGCAGAGTTTCGCACTCATAAAAAAATTATTTGTTCTGTATGTTCTAATATTTAATAGTGTAAACTTTAATATATATATATATATATGTTAGCTACTTGCGAAGGTATGTACTTTGTATTACGGTAGCTTAAATTTTTAATATAATGATAACATTAAACTAATAACAGCAATTATATTACTACATTATTATTATTATACAATGTGATTTTGAGTATAAAGACCCTTAGAAAATTACATATGGTGAAGAAAGTACTGACTTTGCATGACAAACTACTTACGACGCAGAAATGAAGAGTGTCTGATTCGCTTTTAGCAATGATGTTTTACGAATATAGGAACGAGGCTGTTCTTTGCCAAATGAGAATCAGTGAGTATTCTCAGTTCTTCTTAATATATAGGCTATTGAGTACAGGGAAAGCATTCTCGTAAGCTATAACTAAGCTGGAGACTACAGTTGTATACCTCATTTTGTTGGTGATTAAGGGTAAACGATGCTTTGTTTATACAGTAATTTTGCTTACCCTGAGTTAACAGGTACACCTTTTGTTTACCTTGTGATTAAAGATAGATGTTGTTTTGCTTAGCTTGTGATGAAAGATAAACTTTCTTTTACCTTGTCGTTAAAGGTAAACGGTGCTTTGTTTACATTGTAATTAGAGGTAAATGATGTGTTGTGAAAAATAAAGTTAACTGTTTTTTCAAGAAAATCCCTTTGAGGGATTTTTAGACTAATAGCAAAGGAAATGATTAAAATGAAATTTTGGAACAGAGGCAACCTATACATGCGCAACAATATCTCTTGCGTTAGAGTTAACAAGGGGTTGTGCACACTTTACCCCAAAACTGTACATACATACCGTAGCCAATATACTGAGAAGTGAAAACGCGGACCCTGAAAATCGCCGTTCGCGCGATCGAAGACGATGGAAGTGTTAAGCAATCTAAGAAAAGCCGAGGATGATGACGGGTGTTTGCAGTTCCGTGCTTTTTATTAAAACGTCTTAAGCAATACTGTACAAGAGTATGTTCAAAGTCTGCTAGAAGCTCCTACGGCGTGGCAAGAAGCGCTTAGGTTTATGAGAGAAAAATGTTTGAGTCTACTGCCGGTATAGGTAAATCCTGCCCATCGCTACGCATCTGCTGACTGCTGGAATCAAGAATTACACAAATACAGTAAGTGCTCCTGGAATTACAACAGTCTTTTGATAAAAAAAGAAGTCACCCCACTGATCACATTAACTCTCTTATTATGGGATCGGAAGATGCAATGGGTGACGAAAGGATTACGTGGAACTAACGAGACCAATATCGTGGAGTATCATCCGGAACACGTCTGTTGAAATGAAAGTATCCGGGGCAGATGCCCCCTGCTTACTTCCCTGATACATAGAAAGCTTAGCTCTTGCAGTAATTGCGTACATTATCACAATCCTAAAGGTATTTCAATATGTATATACCGTATCACATTTTTACGTCCCTTCGCACCTGGAATTATTCAGAAGGAAAGTTCGCAGTCTTTCCTCTTTTCCGGAATTAGATAATTACAATTACACTATGGGTTCGTGGGGATAGGAGTCTTGTGCTTTAGTAGTGCTATACTGAAGTCCCCAGTTCAAACCTGACGAGCATCTGATAAAATATAAGAGTTTCCTATAAGAAAAATAAATAATTTAACTACACAGTTTGGTTAGAGCTTGACCTCAACACAACAACAACAACACTTACAGACTAATCGATGAAAATAAAGGACATCCAGGCTCCATGTGTTTATTTAACATAAAATTATACTTCTTCACAGTAGTGCCATGTGCTGCAGTGTGTTCGACTCGCACACGCCATCAAACACATTCTGGTGTCAAGTGCTGCAACGTGTTCGGCGCTCGAAGTACAGTTTTCGTCTTAGCAAAACCTGACCCGAAAATCCTGAAGTACGAGTGATTCGTAAGTCTTCTAGCATAGATTTAATGTGGGTGAACCTTTCGTATGTTCAAATGATTAATTTTAATGGAGAGATAATCTAATGGTCATATCATTGCCCAAACCTTCAGTCGCGAGCCGTGGGCGGAGTACATAATATAAGTCGGTCGTCTCAAACAAATTCGGGATAAGATGGTAAAATCAGCTTGATCCCACACCTACTGGGATATCCACAAGCATTAGTTCGTGTTGCAGGTAATATGCCAACTGGCCCCAGAAAAGTGGACGGCTGCAGTCGACGTACAATCAGTTAGCGTACTTATCATACTTAATACAATTGTACAGTTTTGCAGCTTTAACCGTTGTTAAGTATTCTTCTCTTGGTACAATAGAATAAGGAAAATTCAGTTAGAAGTTATCAGGTAACCAAGAAAGTTTTTACGGTTTTATTGTGAATTGTCAAAAAAAAAAGAACATAAGAATGTTGTGCGTTACCATACCTGATAGTATGGAACGTAAAATAAATTAATTCCACCTTGACTCGATGAGTCACGAAGACAGTTCGCCACACACCCAAACTGAAATTTGAAGGCATTCATCCGATATTATGTGACACTGCTTACTATAAACTCGTAGATATCGGCTGATTGCCTAAGATTTTCCGACAGGATTGTTACCAGAGAAAAATACCGGCGTAAACCAGGCAAGCACACGAGCAAGAAGCAGACCCGTCATCTAACGTTCTACCATGGAGCAGGAATCCTCGTTAATCGTACATGTTATGTATAATATTGATATCACTATTTGTGCGAAGAATAATAATAATACCACGTCCAATGACAAGCATATACTTAGTATTAAAAATATACTTATGAACGACCAGCAAGTGCTCCCAGCTCTTTTATTCACCGTTACGTCATTTTAAGTAAGCATTTTTCTCTTTCTATAGACGTAGCTATACTTCTCTGGTTTAGCAGATATTCTGGCTCCTTGGTTGTTTGTGTCCGTTTTCTTTTTTTTTAACATTGCCTCGATGTTGGTAGGTAAATATAACCTAAGTGAGGAAAGACGAAGAAAAGCTTTACCGATGCAAAATAGAAACCTCATGCAGTGATGTAATTGACTTATACTAGCGGTAAAAATTCGCTGACCAAAAGACAAAGTTAACGTCACTGCTGTGGTAAAATATAAGAACTATACACAGGAAGACACTCCTAGATTCATAACCCCAGTAGAAGCAATTGTTTCAGCGCGCATAAGTATGAGCGGTTGTACGCTCGAGAGCATCCTACAGATGACAGTAATGTATTTCATAGAGATAATTTATGCAGGTAGACAGCGTAACAGAGAAGGGTGCGGAGGCATAGCAGAGGTCCATCTATGGTTGTTTAGATTCCCGTGCCTTCACGCACTTGTGTGTACAAAATTGACAATACGCGCTGGTTTTCGTACCCCTATTTGCGCCACTGTTTGCACAAACGCCCCAGGTAGGGAAAACAAACAAATAGCCATTTCGCATGAGGACACTCAGACAACTTTATCGTTCTAGTGAAAATATGGCGCTCGAACGCGGAAACGTGTTAAAAGAACTGTAACAAATAATTATATTATATCTGCAGTATATGTCGAGTGCGAGCTACACGAGCGGTTGAAATAGCTGCGCTAAAACAATGGCACTTCATTTGTCAGCTGGGTCGCGAGTGAGTCGGAGTGACGATATCGTCGCAATAACTCATTCGAAAACATCCTGCTGTGCGAAAAGAACGATGCGATCCGCGTGTATCGTTGTCTGCACTTGCCCACGGTCAGCTAAAACTATCTAATACCCCTTAGAAAGTATTCAATACACCAGTCTGGTTTTTAAGATTACACCGATGATAAATTACAGTAAGTAGTATATAAAAATTTCATCGTTAGCAGGGAACATAACAAATGAAGTTACTCTGGCAAACACCTATAGCTCGATGATTCGTAACTATTAGTTTGTAAAAACATGCATAAATTGACACTATACGGCCTACGATGCAGAAATATTTAGGGCTGTTGATTGCCTGATCAAGGTACAGTAACACCAAATTTTTAAATATTCATACAGTAGAGGATTTATCCTGGTCTGTACCAGACATCCACTGTTCAATCTCCCCGTTCCACAAAGAAAGTTCGGGGAAATATGTCACTGTTGTTAATATACTATACTTAGCCTAACTCCGAAGAGTAATTAAGCAAGTACCGTACACTTGAATTAAATGTGAAAGATACAGTTTTGGAGCAACGAAAACATCAAAGGGGAACAGGTGTTGGTAGGGTCATATTACCCATAGGGCAGCCTAGAAGCTACCAATGGCAATGAACAAAGGATGTTTTTTTTTAGCTTTGTTGATTCCGAAGGCATTGTTTACAGAACAGTAATTGCATAATAGGTAATTTACGTCATTATGTTACTGTTAAATAAAATATATAGCATAAACAAATAAATAATGCAACATAGAGGGTAATTGTAAGCGAAGATGTATATTAATCGTTCTATAACTTTACTATCGGTATGACACTCAACAAAGTACCCAAAGACCCATAGTACACCTGCTGCTCTAGTAAGAACCAACAATAGCTCTCAGAAATATAGAAGCTACAACTGCCACAACCACACCACAGCAGCGCGACGCACCAACTGATCCGGAAATTGTATCAGTCAGTTGTCACTGACAGCCATTCAGGACTAGTACTGTATTTGTGACACTTGTGTCACCTGCTAGGAAAGTTGACTTATAGAGTTTTCACCTTACTGATCATAATATTAAATGAAATTCTGCCTGAGTGTCTTTCTTTTCCCAGATCTAGGGAGGGTTTGAATAATAAAATCTGAATCCTGGTACACGTTATCGAGATTTCTAATCTGCTAGAGGAAAAAAGATTACTAAATATAATTATGTACTTGGATATGTGTAGAGCGTCTTTTTGCCACCAGCCGATCACGATCGATTGGGCTTCAAAATTAGGTGAAGGCCTGACAGCTTTGCATTGGTCACTTCAAATCGTGTTGCAAGAATTATAAGCAGAACGATTACGTAAAGCTGCTGAAATTCACATTTTATGAAGCAGATGGAGCTTCAGGAAGTCTGGGCCCGGATGTTTAAATCACCGTTCCGTGAACGTGGAGCACAGCTGTTGCCTTAACACCGCTTACGTGAACCTTAGAAGTTTTGACCGAATGCTTAGAATATTTAGAACCTTTAAATATGCTCCTAACTTTAAGGTTGGTCAGAACAGTTGTAAATGCCTTTAAATTAACAGCTGTTTAACTAAAATAGCAAAAAATAGTTAAAAAGATAACAATATTGTATAATTTTGAGTTTTTAGCTCTATTGGAATTAGACCTAACTGTAATGTTTTCAGTGCACCTACAACCCTCAGCCTACAGTTATGTCACCAGACGACAGAATGCACTAATTCATTGCTTCAGTGTATTCCTATTTTATAATGCTTCACTCAATGACTCTTTGCATATCTGAAAAATTATCACAGTCTAGCATAAGCTAAAATGAGACTTTCCAAATTATAAGTACAGGCTGGGCAACTATCTATATTTAGTAGCTATTTATAGGAGTAATTTACATCAATGCACTTGCTGTATTAAATGCTAATGCTCAAGACCAACAGCTGTTGCCTGAATGGCATATTAGGCCAGCTGCAAACGATAGTCTTTTGTCCTGTGTTTTCACTTCACAGCGTTCGAATGTGTTGCTGTGTCTGTGCACACTAGAAAAAGAGCACTGCTTTCTGAGACGACATTCACTAAAAATTCGATAAGACACAAGACACTGCATTAGTGACCCTTGCTATAAGCCAGCGCAGACGACGGTAAAGATTTTATCAAAACTATGGTTAACCCACAGTTGTGTTTGCAAGGACAGCATGAAGTATTGAAGTGAAAACATAGAACAAAAGACTATCATCTTCAGTCTTACTCTATATATGTTGTGCGCGTTTGGTGGATTTGCGCGATCGATCGATCGCGCTGCGCGTTTGGTGAATCGTTCAAATTTTTAAATGGAAAACAAAAAAACCAGTCCTTGCCTCCCCTAACCTACCCGACATTAAACCCGAATATAGTCCAACTTACCCGAAATTAAGGCCTAATACATACAACATCCACCAAACGCGCAGAGCGATCGATCGATCGCGCAAATCCACCAAACGCGCGCAACATTTACATAGCGCGCTCTACCTGCATTTGTAACGCGCTTTCCTATTGGCTCAGCGAGCCTTGCTGTAAATTTTCAGCATGCACTAGTAAAAGCCTTCACGTTTCCGTAAGACTGCTGTAAAAATCTCGACGGATCAGTAATGTAGAGAAACGTTTACGTAGTCATTTACGTTTAAAATTGAATCGTAACTTTACGCTCACGTCGTGAAGTTTTAAACATCCGGGGCCTGGATGGTAACCTCAATGCCTGAAACTCGAAGCCACTGCACATGACTGAAGTGAGGAGCAAGTTAAGCCTCGAAGGCTTAATTTTGGTACCCGTAGAATATG
Source organism: Parhyale hawaiensis (assembly GCA_001587735.2). Taxonomy (NCBI): domain Eukaryota; kingdom Metazoa; phylum Arthropoda; class Malacostraca; order Amphipoda; family Hyalidae; genus Parhyale; species Parhyale hawaiensis. The sequence continues at coordinate 3,643,260 of LQNS02278161.1, forward strand.
CCCCTAAATATAGATCAAATTTAAAGCAATTACAAACAGAAGAAGGTGAGGCAAATGCACAGAGAAACGAACTTATCAAGCATATTTTAGTGGTGGCAACGAAACCGTGGCTTAAGCCGGGATCACACTATAGTCTTTTGTGCAAGGCTTTCGAACGTTTTGTTGCTTTCTCACCGGCACAAATGAGCGTCCGGCAAAGAGTTGCTGAAATCTTAACCATCGAATCAGTGTCACTAATGGCATCACTTCAAATTTACAGTGAACTGAACTTGAGGAAGCTGTGTAGCTTTGTAATGTTTACACTTGTGCAACATAACATTAGGCCGCTCTCTAAGAGAAGCAAACACTATACATCTATTGCGTGCGGACCCGGCTACGTACTTAAATCGGGTTCACGTGCATGATGGTCAAATGCAACTCAGATGAAGGAGATCGCTCTGCTCAGCGTCCGAATGCATTGTTTGAGTCCACTTAAATTTTAAATAGCACAAATGCAGGAACGTCGCGGTGGTGTAATTTCCTCGAGAAATATCTAAAACTTATATTGACGCCATTATTTGCAAAGCAAGCTGGCTTGATAGCTAACATTATAGTACCATTCTTCGGGAGCTGCGCAGCTGTGTTTAACGACCCACCAACTAAACGTTCTGACTATTAGCTGCAGAAACTCGTTCATCTGACCATCGTTTGAAAATTAGTAGAGATGTCCACAAGTATATAGTGAAAGCCTTTGGTTAATAACGAACAATCGCCCTAAATTTTCGATTGGGCGATTTCAGGATTCATTGTGTACAAAATAAGACACAGTGTGACTAAGATGTTCATTATTAAAATGAAGATCGAAATTCAGTTCTGAAATAATTACTACTAGTGTTCTTCAGGAGGGTACGACGTTTCAAGTACAGTTATTCATTCGGCCTACCGACGTTTTTCTAGAGCAGTTCTTTCAACGAAATTGAGCCGAAAATTTTTAAATTTTGTAATCACTGTCCTAGTATTTGTACATTACAGACAAGCATAATATTTTATTGGCATGTAATAGTTTATTACAATAGTCCTGTATTCAGTTTAAGCATATAAGAACCCACAATTCTAAACGAAACATGTTAGTATATTTCCCACATTCTCTGTATACATTTATTCTATTATAATCTACCTTGAGTCGTCTACAACAGCGTCGTTTCTTTATGCAAGATATGAGGAAAACAAACATTTTTAAACGCAGATGCTTCGTACACTAAAGTTTAGTTTTAGGCTGTAAGGCTGTAAAGTGATTGCTTTAAATGCACTGGCTAAGTATTTCTTCTTAAGCCACTAAGCTTACGTTGCCTGCACTGGAGACAACTATTAATGTAAGAAGTGACAAAGAATGCAGATTTGCCATGCTAGTTTTTACGACGCTAAGACTCAATTTGAAATTAGACCATGAGGAGATCTGCTTTCGTTGCCTGCACAAGTTTTTACTCCACAACTGGACTGTACGTGTTCCCTATAAAGAAGCGAATGATTTATGTAAAAGATGAGAGACAAAAGAGCATTTTCGAGGAAATTTTTCTAGGCTTTTAGCGACGAGGAAAGATTTCATCCCCAGGAATTGCGTTACCTAGTATATATCAAATTACATACGCAAGAGATGATGGAAAACGGAAATTTCCTAAGCAGATTTTCCTGAGTTGGACTGAGTTTTAGGTCATGGTAAAGAGATGCGCTTCCCACCGCAGTTCATTAGCGTCTACAGCAACAACGCAGGTGGCTTCCGAAAGCCATATTGGAGAGAGCTGAGGTAGGGAGATGAGGGCGACCTAATGATATGTTCCGTAGAGGAGACGGAAGCGTCCCTACACCGCGTAGAAAACGGGAAAATCAAACTGTGACGTCGATGAGACGTGTTTGATACTCAACAGATACCATCGAGAGTTAATGTCAAATATTTCGATTTTACCGACTGGCCCGTCATAGTGTTCGTTCCATCGGCTCGCTAAAGTTGATGTAACCCAAGCCCATTTGTCCGAAGCCCCTGACAGGGGCGTTGGTTTCGCTCAGTTGAAAATGGAATTTATAAGAGTTAACCTTAAGCCGCGTCCACACGATCCATCACTTCATCAATCACAAACCCAAGAATAGACAAGCAAAAACACAAACACTTCCTTTCTTTGTCCAAACGGTTGCCATGAATGCTTCAAGGTCACCATACGCAAATTCTGCATTCCATAACTATTAATCGTTATTCCACCCTCAATTTATCGTCGAGATATTTGCTATAATTGTAGAAGCTAATTGGAGGGGAAGAAAACTTTATTTATACGGACGAAAAGTATAGCTCAAAATTCACTCAGTGGCATCCCCTCACATTCGGAGATGCAGACGATAGAACAATAATTTCTCCTTTTTATTTATTATTATTTTTTTTAATTTCTATAGCAATTCACACTGTGTTCATCCGTTTCTCCCTTAAGATATAAATCATGCTCCATTGTAGCTCTTAATAATGAAAAGATTAGATTAGATTAGATAGGCGGCAGTAGACGAACCAAGAGGCCCATTCCCAAAGAGACACAGGGACTAACACCCCGGCTTCTTTGAGCTATTGCCATTATGTTAGTAGGATATAG